>JAOEHQ010008505.1:0-16989 GCA_025447715.1 Asclepias incarnata
GAACATTTTTAAAATGGAAAGCTTAACTATAGCCTTGGAGGCTATAGTTAGCAAAATCCTATATATATATATATTGTTTTAACTTTGTGCAAACTTTTTGCACAAAGAATCTAACCAGCATAAATTCTTTTACCCAAAAAACCTTTTGCACTATGTTTTGAACTTTTTTTGAACCCTTTCTTTTTTGTTTTGAACCTTTTTTTTTATTTTTTTTATTTTTAGTTTTGAACCTTTTTTTTGTCACTTTATTTTTGGTCACTACAACTATATGCCAGTTGCTCATACTGCGCTATCTATCTGAGCCATCATTCCTTAATGATATATATATTGATTTTACTTTGTGCAAACTTTTTGCACAAAGAATCTAACCAACATAAATTTCTTTACCCAAAAAACTTTTTGCACTATCCCTTTCTTTTTTTGTTTTGAACCTTTTTTTTTCTTCATTTTTTCTTATATTTTTGAAACTTTTTTTTGTCACTTTATTTTTGGTCACTACAACTATATGCCAGTTGTTTATACTGCGCTATCTATCTGAGCCATCATCCCTTAATGATATATATATTGATTTTACTTTGTGCAAACTTTTTTGCGCATTTGATAAATGACGACAATTTTATTTTCTTTTATTCCTTTTTTTTATTGTACGATGGTGTGGTTGTGGTATTGCTCTTAAAAATGGAAATGTCATTTCTTCTTGTTATTAACAATGCACCAACAAATGAAGCCTCCCCATACCCCACCTTTGACGGAATTAAGTATTGTTGCACCAACAAGTGAAGACTAGCAACGTAAATGTAAACAAACGAGGTTTTCCCACTATAGGTATCCAAAGATGACAATTATTTTTTAGCTAAGATGTACACATAATGTCTATATCTGAATATTCAAGTTCTTTAACCCAATCGTATAAGTCGAGTTTTTTCCAAGATCCTATAGAAATAGTTGTTCACAGGAATACCCGGAAAGATCTCCATTCGAACTATCCAACTGTCGCTTAAATTAGTCTGTATATTAGAGCTTCTAACATGAAGAACTTTACCAGAAGCGTTTAGGCTTCAGAGTGATATAGTCCCTTTACACTCATTTAGAATTAGGATAAGGATACCCCTACGCTTTGAGGTCCTGATTGTCACACTTCTCACACCCTCGAAAACATACAACCCTGGCAATCTGGATCCTCATAAACCAGACCCAAACTACCGGATTAAATTAATCTGAACCTTTTTTGGATCGGGTAAATCCAAATTAAAAATACCTTACCACATAAAACATTGCCGATGCGTACAACTAAAAGACTGGCCAGATGTCATATTTCTTGCTTCCTCCCCTTGATGGCTATACTAAAAGAGGCATGAGTGGAAAAAGACCTTTTTATGTATTGATAAATACCAAAGCTTGGATGATTTAAATCTTAACTATTATATAAAACTAATAATGTCCGGGGAAGGTTTACTCATTGGATTCATGTAAAACAATGCTTTTACAGCACATTCGCGAATCTCATTCTCTCATACAACACATTCGTGGATCTCATTCTCTCATACATTTATGTTCTTCTAAGGTCCATACGACGAGCCTCTCTTTATACAAGCAAAAATGCAATACAAATTATGCTTTATCATCATTATCATCCTCGTCAAGGCATTTTGCCCACCATTTATCTGATACAAAGAAGGAAAAAGATCAAAAAATCATCATAACCATATTGAAGAAACCAAAAAAACTTGCATCAATAATCATCACTAAGATTACTATTATACAGGGTTATGTACTTGTAAATGTATTTAACCATAGCCCGGAATCTTCGAAATCCATGTTATGTATCCAAACCTTAAATGTTGCTATTGTATATATCCAACTTTCAACTACTCTTGCATGTATCTTGTGGTACTTTTGATAACGTAGCAACTTATATGGATATCATGTCGGCAAAACTACCACCAGATGCATAGAATAGAAATACTTGAAAAAATAGAAGTGTTCTAAGTTGGATACATTAAATAGAGACTTTGGACTAAAGTTGAATACGTTTCCAAACACTTATCCCTATTATGTATACTGTAATATATTATACGAGACCTAGATGTTTTTGTTATGTTTAGTGATTTCAAAAAAAAAAAGGAAATTACAATGAAATCTCACCTGCCAACCATCTTCGATGCTACATCAAGTATTTACTCGGCAATTTCTGCCACTGCTGAACGTAATCTAACTCTACGACACCATTATATACAGAATATCAACTGCAACACCACCAAAATGACAATTAATACATATACAAAACTTTGACAAACAAAAAAAAAAGCTTAAGGTTGGTCTATATGACGTCTACGTACCTCGAAAAGAAAAACTTGACGTCAATGCTTTACAAATGACAATCAAGATAACAAATTAACAACGATGAATTAACCTTTTCTCACAGTTGTTTCAAAACCATCCTCACTAAAATGAACACTAATCTGATCAAAATCTTTAATCTGCGGGTTTTATTTGATCACTATTGGATCTTAGCTCCTTATTTGTATTGGGAAGTAATGCAGTTCAACTAGTACTGTACAGTTGTACAAAGGGTGTTTGAGAAATCCACAAGAAATTTTCTCGTTTTGAAAATCCCCAAGATTCAAATCGATAAACACGTGGTTTATAGCTGAGAGATCCACCAGATGCATCAAATTACCCGAAAATCACTTGCTAATTACTTCCATTGCAACCCGTACGATTTGTAACAATCCTTCAATGTCTTGAAAGTTGAAATCAAGAGCTGGTTTAATTACTTCCTTATGGTGGGCATGTTCTGATTGTGACCCAGAGGCTGCAAGAGCAATCTGAGATCTCCTAGAAGCTTCCATTGCAAAGTTGACATCTTGTGCCTGCCAAAGACTTCATATGTGAGATGCCAAACCAAACAGTTGTGCAGCAGGTCAAAACAGGTTTGGGTCAAAGGGAATTTTTTAGAGACGGTCTAAACAAGTCAGGTTAGTTTACATCCAACACTCATTTCCGAAGTTTTTGTTAAATATATAATGTAGTAAATAAGACCATGAGAACTATACTATCGTGATAACAACTTAACTTCTTTCCTTGAATGAAACAGCTCAGGAGGTTGAAAGCATTTCAAATTATGAACACAATTTGTGACTTTTTGACTAATATCTTTTTTGGTAAGTTCCAAGTTTTACCCATTTGATCCGTTGGAAATAAGAGATGATCCAAACCAGACCATTTTCGGGTATATGGGTCAAAAACTCAAAATAGCCACCTCTAGTTGCAACAAGTAATTAACTGGTATCCAAGGGTGCACTTACAAAGTTAAGAATCCGCAAAAAGTTGGGTTTATTTCGAGCAGCAATTACATGATTCCCACCAAGTTGAAGATCATTAACACCCTTGAGTAGGGCAGCTTTGTCAACAACAGCCGGGTTGTTCAAGTTATCGATATCAGAGGCGGACGAAGAAGGAGACTCACCTACAAATTCAGAGCAAAAAGAGCATATTAAGTAATTAACACAAATTCAGAATTACAAAACATTCCTTTTGGAAAGATCCCAAGGAAAGTTAACCTGTTCCTTATGAAATACAAACATTTTCTGTTATTGTTTGGTATTAAGAGAACATTTGCTATTTGATCAATAGTACATCATTTCATTATGTGTTGAAGCAAAGGTCGTACGTTTCACGACATGGAGGAAGTACAAGAGAAGTGAGACTCGGAGGAAAAGGGCAACTTTCAGTAAACTAACAACAGACTTGAACTTCTCCTAATTTGATCATTGAGCTTTAAATATCATTACTAAAGCCATTGTGCTTTAAAAATTTATTATTATGGGTGATTTTAGCCGGAAACGTATAAAATGCATATGTGGGGAAAAAAAGGGTAATGGGGGGGACCCTAGCCCCGGTACCACAATTGGATACCCATCGACCCACCCCGTATGAGCCTTATGATGCCGGTAAAATACCTCCATCCTAATCCCCACATGATCTGGGCACCCCGAAGGATTGAACCCTTTAGAACTTCACATGTGGGTCTAGACTTCATTGGTAACGGGTACCTTAAAGGAATTATTTTTTGTGCCAAGCGGGGATCGAACTTGGGAAGTTGGATGGTTTTAGTAACCATGATAGAAATTAAGTTGCTATTATTACAATTTGCTCTAAGAAAAGTACAGATAAAAAAAAAAAAAAAAAACACCACACCTGTAGGACCTGTTAGAGTCATTTGCAGTTCCTGCCTATCCTTCGAGGCACTAGTATGTGATGAATAAACCACCTTTAAGTATGCAACCTCGGCTAATTTGTATGCTAGTGCTGCAGCAGCCATTTCTTTCGATTTCTCGTATTCGTGAGCAACATACCTATTAATAATAATTGATTAAAAACCATCTCTTAAACTTATTTTAGTGATTAGATTGAAGTTAAAGTAGTAAAGTCAGAAGAACGGTTAATTCAAAAAGAAAAAAAAAAGGCCATCTAGATGTCACTTACTCACAAAATTTTGCAGTACTACTGTACATGCCCATAGACTGTATCATATCACCATGTTTGCCACTCTCAGTATAATTAGATTCTAATAAAGAAGATCCATAAAGAAACTTAAGGGCTGCCTGGAAATACAACGAATTACTCTCATGATTTGATACATGATTCTGCAAAAATTAGCCAAGTTATGTTAATCAGCGCAACACAAAGAAACATGGTTTTAAAAGATAGTGTTTGAATGTGCTTTTGCTGGTTGAAGTCGTAATAATCAGATAAATATTTGTTCGACTGTTTGGTAAATTTCAATTAATTAAGAAAGTAATAGAAAACACATTGTTATAAGTAACTTTACCCTAACAATCTGTTGTAGGTGGTATCAACTTATAACTCAAAACTAATTATTTGTCCCCTGGGTGAACAGGTTTACCCAGCACTAAAAACTGAAAAGAAAACCACTCAAGAGGTAGCGCTTTTGACTCATTTACATGCCAATGGATTCTTGTTATGTTACATCTCTAATGGGTGTAACGTAAAATTTAAAAAAACAGTTTGAAAGGAAACAACTCCAATGATTCAAAAAGTTGGGTGGGTCAAAAGTTTCCCTCGATGTATTTGAATGCATAAAACTTTCTAAACCATTTTATTCAAAAACTAGAGCATTATAACTTTTTTTGTCTTTTATAATCACATTTTCACTCTAAACTATTTATCAAATATATAAAAATTAGACAGGTTGGGTTGCCATTTTATGAATCTGTACAAAAATTACTTGGTCTGAACAAAACTGTTTTGACCAATTACACAACCTGCCTAATTTTGCCACCTCTATCTAGCAATCACTATCCAAATGCACACCCAAACACCCCTTAAATGCAAGAAAAAAACTGCTATAAACCTTAAGACGATCAGCCATGTGTTTAAGAGCTTTCGCTTCTTTTATTGCACTTGCAGCCTGACTCGATGATTCCCGTCTGAGTGGGCTCGGTGTTCCCTTATTCCTGTTCGGGGTCGGATGTCTTGCACTCAAGGACTGATTTCCATTCTGATTTTCAGCTTTCTTTTTCTGTTTACTCGCTTTTGATGCATCACCACTTTCAACACCATCCACTGACAAAGTCTTTTCACCATTTTCTTTATGAGAACCCACAAAAGGTTGTGGAGGACGTGATGTTTCGTTTTGAACTTTACCGGAAGGTGGTAACGAGTGCGGTTTAACTCTTCCCGCCAAATCTTTTTTTGAAGATCTTTCACCATCACGTTCAACTGGAACATTTTGCTTCAAATCCTGAATTGGGATTGGTTTTACAGACGATTCTTTATTCAAAGCAGACCCATTTTCGATTCTATCAGACTTAACGGATAGTTTATCTTGAGATCTATTTCGCCCCCCCTTTGATTTTTCTTCATAAAGAGGGACATTTGAATTTTCATTCGTACGTTCAGATATCTTAAGATTAACCTTTTCAATATCAGATTTAGAACTCCTGTGTTTTTCTTTAGATCTTGAAGATGATCCTTTCCCACTTTTTCTCCTTTCTGCAGTATGGCCTTTGACCGCCAGTTGTGCCCCTAAGGTTTCAAGTTCAACAGAAGGTACAATTTCCGCCTTCTCTAAAGATTCCACTACATCTAATTCCTTTTTGGTTGATCGGTAATTTCCTCTATCGTCCTCCCAATCTTTTTTAGGACTCGCATGATTTTGAGAATTATTAACATCTTCAATGTTCCTTCTTGAAGATGTAAACTTACCAGGATTTAAGATCCTCAAAGGAGATGAAGAAACTGACTCCACCGGTGACCCTTTTGCTTCATGGTTATTGGTTTTAGTTCTATGAGAGCCGGAAACCTTTGAAGAGCTTGAAGTTGCCGCCAATGAAGTATGCACAGGCACATCTCTTCTAGGATTATCTAGAAGTCTACCTTTTTCTTCCTCCCGGGACTCGGGTATTTTCGCTTTTTTCCCCTTCCTTTGTCCAGTTTCGCTCGTTTCTTCTACTTGAGCATCATCAAATTCGTTAGATTTCCTTTTTCTTGCAGTATCTCTTTCCTCACATATTTCGTTTTGACTTTTGGGATTTATGCCCAAATCTTTTGAGGTGGATTTTGTATCTTTGGGGCGGTCATCATATTTTCGATGGTCCTTCTTTGAAGGTAAATCAGTATTGGCGCAATTAATTACCTTAAAGACAGCTCCACCATAGTCAGAAGCCCCATCTTTATCCGTCCGACAATTATCATCCGTTTTGACTTTCTTGGAATCTCTAGAATAATCTTGACTGCCCTCTCTTCTGTTCTTAATCTTCAATTGAAGAGCATTATTACCTGTGCAGGTATAGAACCAACAAGATACGCATTGAATACTTGATAATAAAAAAATCTTAAACGAACATACAAGTAGAGATGACAAAATGGACACGTCAAGTGGGTTCAACAAAGGTCAAACGATGCCAGAATAGATTGGGCCAGGTTGAGATGACCAACATAATACTTCTTTTAAAAAATAACTAATGTTAAAAATGGTAAGAAAACCCCCCGCATATTATCACAAATTTACAATGAAAACATATCATTTTAGTAAAGCAATTTAGATGGTTTTATGCATTTAATTATACTTACGATAGCGTTTGACATGTTCAGCCCATTGGACCTCTACCTCATTTTTAGTTAAGCCTTTTTTACTCCGTGGAGATAAAACATAAACCAAATCAGTCCATTTGTAGGTAAATGAGTTGAAATTGCCACATCTACATACAAGAATATATCAAATCAGCTTTCATGAAAAATACCTTCATCCACAAAATTCTCACGTAGTTTCTTCTTTTCTTTATGCTTAATTTTGTGCTTTTCTGCAATCAAACTACTCGACTGGCCAGAATCTTGAAATTCCGGTTCCGTAATAAGAGGAGACTGGTTGGCACCATTTAAGCTTCTCGTTTTATTTGAGGTTTGAAGGTTCCTTTTTGTAGAGTTAGAAGACAATGAAGGTCTTTCCAGCTTTGGTTCGTTTGGTAGATCTTTTGTTCCATGTTTTTTCTTCACACCAACTGGTTGACCAAAAGGTGGGTGTCGTTGATCTAGGTGTAGAGGGTCAGTCACCATCACTCCTGATTGAGAGGCTCCAGGAACTGCAGGAGTTGGGCCAAGAAAGTGAGTGGCTATAGCCTTGGTAGTTTCCTCCTGACTGATGTTGCACCGATTCATGCCAGGCCTAACAATGTAACAAATGTTTAAAATACTGAGACACGAAAGAATTGAGTATAAAAAATATTTTTGTATAATACAACAAACTAAGTTAGCAGCGATGTATTTTCAGAAACAACCTCCCCCGTAAACAGTTGTCAATCTCAAGAAAGATTGGTGGCTTCTTGAATCATCTTACTGGGGTTTTAACCATTACTCTTGTAAGAAAAGGAACGGAAAGGTTTGAAAGAATGAGAGATTTGGGTATATCTCATGGCTAACATGTAAAACGGGTAAACCAAATGCTAAAAGGAAATATGTCAAACGAGTCAAAAATATGGTAAATGTATTCTAATGCTTATAGCCTCCCAAATCATTTTAATAAAGAGAATATATTCTTATAATTACAATAAAATCTTCAAACCAAAAAGAAAATGAGCAAAAGAAGTGTTATGCGGTCAACATGTCCCATTTTGACCCTTAATAAATAATTTCTGTTTTGACACGAACCTGTTTGACCCGTCAACCAACCCACCAACACACCCATTTCACCACCTCAAATAACTATTAAGCTTGACACTTGTTTGCCCAAATTCACTGACTTCTGCAAACTTAAATGTTTCTCTCGTTATCATTTTTTGCAAGGCACTGATGGTTGTTTGAAGGTCAATAACTCTTCCAAGAAAGAGAAACAATAACTTTACAATTGTAGGGAAAAAGGAGAACTTACAGCCAATCGAGCATGCTACAGAGCCACTTCTCAGGAAGGCTGCCTGGACTTGCACCGCGTGGAAGAAGCCTCCATTTCTCACATTTGTCACAACAAACCCAATGGTCGTTGACTTCGGCAGTCACTGTTGCAGAAGCTGCATCAGGAACAGGCACACCATGTCCCACCGGGCCTACCACGGGATATACTATCGAAGATGGTTTTGGACCCTTTTTTCCATTTGGTCTGTCTTTCGACAAAACGTCACTTTCCAAAGTACCTTTTTCAGTCACTCTCTGGTTCTTTGGCTTGTCCATCAAAGACTTATCCTCCAATGCCATGTCATCACCATCTTCAAGTTCGGGATCAAGTTCCCCAAAGAAATCTTTGTATGTTTCCCTCACTTTTCCATTATTGTGTTTTGGATCTTTCACTTTCGACCTGTAAGGGTAGTTCTTATTTTTGGAAGAAGAATCATTCTTCAAACTCATTTTCAAATCCTCCACACCTTGAAAACCATTTTCCAAACTTTGTCTTCCATTTGATTTCTTTTTGCTTCCAGAAGATGACATCATCAATGTCGTAGCATCTTTTTCATGTGATGTAGCTCCCTGAGCCGCCTTCTGCTTTGGAGGCTTTGCCAATCCATTATCAAGAACTTTACCACTTTTTGAAACATCTGACTCAGATTTTGTAGGCAAATTAATAACCTTCTCATCAGAAGTTGAGTTTCCAACCAAACCCTCCTTTTTGTAAGGTTTCTCTATCCGAAAATCATCATGGTTAACCAGATCCGGAGATTCTTCTTTTGGTACAACAGATGGTTCACTCTTAAAGGCAGCACCTTTTCTGAAATCCAAAGCATTACCCTGTGTATCTGATAGAAGAGGAAACTTTGAAGCATTGGAAACAAGTGCTTCACCAGACCAATTATTGTCGGCTACCTTTTTCATTACATTTTTTCCATTTACTGGTTCCACTGGAGCATAATTATTCTCGATCTTTGGCTTCTTCTCAGATAAAAGTTTCCCAGCCTTAGAATTAAATTTATCAACTTTAAAAGCACTTTCTTGGCTTTGTTTGTGCACGGAGCCACTACTACTATCCTCTCGTTTTTCGTTTTCAGTCAAGGATAAGAGATCATCGGGGAGAGGGGATAACAATAAGCCTCCAAGAACTGGAAATGACGTCATCATCTGTTGCAGAATCAAAATAAAAAATGATATCTTAGTATGGTTTTAGCAGACAATAGAGATGGAAGTTTCGACCCATTTACCTAATGGATCGATTCGGGTCATATTTATCTCAAACTGGTCAAATTAGTAAACCTTAATAACTTAACTAACATAATGGGTCAAAATCAAAAGTCACCTAAAGCCCGACTGTACTTGCCACCTCTTAAATCAGTTTCTAAAAGAAATCGACAATTATTGAGGTAGTATAGTTTCTGTAATAGTACTTAATACATAAGTTATCATATGATTCAACGAAAAATGGACAAAAGATGTCGGTGGGTCATCCCAACCCGAACCTATCCGTTTTAACATGTTACTGAACTCAACTAACAAGTCCATTTTGTCACCTCTATAAAAATATACAAATAACCAAAAAATGTTAGGAACATTTACGAACCTCGAGAATACTAGTGGGGGATTCATCACGAGGGATGTCATGAGGCACATGGCAGAAATCATTGCTATCTATGGGACTGGCTTCCAATGAAGATGAAGGAGAGACATCAAGGCCAAGTCCACTGTAGATTTCAGCCTTTTTTCGAGTCGACAAGTTATCTGATCCAACTTTGATCCGAACCTTTAGTGACTTCGGGTCAGAAGTGTTGGCAAAGTTAATGTTAACGGGTTGTTGCCCATTAGAAGTGAACTTGTCACCACCCTTACCAGATGACATGTGCATTTCTTGTTTCACTTTACCATTCATTGATGGACCCCTTGGTGCTGCTGGTACACCACCAGTCAAAAGTAGTCCATGTCTTGTTGGTATAGAGGCATTTGATACAGAAACTGGGTGATGACGACCACCCTGTGTAGGAACATAATTGAATATTTTGTGCAAAATAAAGCACAAGTCCCCTTGCAGAAATCAACATTGTTGTGAAAATATCAACAAATCCCAAACCTTCCCCACAAAACAACACACAGATACCACGAACCACCACAGCTCATCATTAAGGTCCATTTACACCAATTAGACTATATCTGATTAGGGTATGCACTATCATAACATATCCTTTTGGAAAATGCTTACAAACAATTATTAGTTTATTTTTTTACATTACTGAACACTAAAGATCTTTAGTGTAGGGCATGCCTGAGCATTTTCAATAGATCATGTAGGTATGCCTATTTTGTTGATTAAGTAGGCATCAGTTGAAAATTCTCAACTTTAAGAGAATTTGTCCACTCCTCTATGAATCACTTTTATCAATGGGACAGTGAAAAAGCTCATTAATAGAAGTAAATGTTTCTCATATGTCAACAAAATCCAAAAATATTTTATAAGTGAACACAGGCATCTCCTTAGGGGTAAGTGCTATAATGTGAATGAACCATATAGTTCACCTTAACGAATTCAAAAAGACTACTAAAGTGTAAACAGCCATTAACTATGGCATTAAAGGAGCTATAGTACGACAATAATAGTGGATGTTCAATATGTTAAGATTATAGGGTTATTCATATGAACACCAAGTTAATTTTGAACATAAGCACAAACTATACCCCGATTATAGACGACCCTATAATCATAACACAACAAACTACCTCCATAAGCAGATCGTTTGGAGATATGGATGCATTACTGAAAGGAATTTTTGGTGGCGTCTTTGGATGAGGGCAAGCAGGAGAACGCTGATAAGTGGGCAAAAAAGAACCGTATCCCCCAAACTTTGCCCCTGCAAATAAGGTACAAATGCTAGAATCAGCATTCCAGCACTTTTAGTTGGGGAGTTACCAACGATCTGCTACTTCTTTAACTTACCCAAATTTTCAGCCGAAACTCCACCTTCAAAGTCCTTCTGAAAATGTCCAAGCACATCTTGAAGTTTCTCATCCTTCAACGATTAAAACAAGATGATTTATGAAAACAAAGAAATACCCTCTTCGATTGGATAAGATGAGAATAACATTGCATGTCATTAAATATGATAAAGTGTAAACTCAAAAAAATTAGTCACATTAACGCCACTTTATTTCAAAAGAAGAAAACAAAACTTAACAATTACCATGAATAACTACATAAATTCAAAAGACAATGCCAAGGCAACTATATGAATCTCGCTAACTGTCAGTTAATGACTAAAGAACGACAAGGGTTAAGTTAATGTATTTATTATACAAATTTATTACAGTATATGAATTATAAGATGACTTTATAGGCACAAAAACATAAACATCGTGTATATAAATATAAATATAAATACACCACTATCATAATTCACATATCATGAATTTTTATCCTCCCAAGATAGATTCACATCACAAATATAAACACACATAAGTTCAATTAGTGACCTATCACTCGTTTCTATATCATAAGTCAAGGTACAAAAGCCAACTCAAAGAGTAATCGTTCTAAAATTCCAAACCATTACACTTACATGGCTATAAAGGTTTAACCAATGTAAAACACTTACTAAGCTTCCAATGATCTTCTCCAAAACGAAGTTAAAAGATAACAAAAAGGTACAATGTAGCTAACAAAATCCAATACACACAATCAGATACATACATACTCAAAAACAAACCAAATTACATACATACATACAAGTCATCGAAACATAGATCTAACCATTAAAGACATCAAAATAGCTCAAAAACAATGCACATTTACTATTTAATACACAATTTTACAAATAAATATATAAAAAAAAAATCTTACAAGATAAGAGAGAGCAACATCAGGGTCAATTGTTGAATCATTGTCATCATCATCATCCTCATCATCATCATAATCATGATTATTATAATTATTATTAATATTAATATTATTGTTGTTGTTGTTTTGAAAACAAGCCTCTCCTTCTTCAAGTTCAGTTTCTAAATCCATATCTTCAACACCATAACTGAAACTTAACCCCTTCCTATCATCTCTACTCCCAACAGAAATCATCCAAAACCAAAAACCCACAAAAATTTATATATAAAAAAATATATGTATTATTATTATTATTATTATATTATATTATATATAGGCTAAATATATATAATTTTAATGAATGAATTAAAATTTGCTTGAACAAACCGCAATGAAACTTAAAAATCTCATCGACCCGTTTCAAATAAACGAAAACCCATCAAAACCCACAAAGGAATTCTCTCAAAACATCAAGATCGGAAATATAAAAAATAATAATAATTGATATTTTATTAAAAAAATAATAACAAATACGGAAAATAAAAATTGGGAGCTTGAGTGAATTGATGATCTATGAACAAAATTGGGGGTTGGATCGTTTTGAAGCTTAATCAAATCGATGAGCGATGAAAAGAAACAAAAACGGAGGAGACTCTGGTTTTGGTGTACAGCTGCCGCTTTTTTTATTTTCTATTTTCTATTTATTATTATTACCATTTTTATTTTTATTTGTTGTTTGTAAGTAAAGATTCTACGAGTATTATTTTATCTACTTTTTATTTTTATTCATTTATTTCATACAATGTGATATTAACTAGAACTCTATATCAAAGATATTAATGTCACAATTTACGAAAACAAAACTAAATTAAGTATAATCAATAATATATTACATGTTTTTTGAAATCAAATTTAAATTATAAAAAATAGTAATGGTCAAGTTGAAAAGAGAATGAAGATAGAAATAATGAGATGTTATTCTTAAAAATTTACATATAGTTATTATAAAAAAAAATGTTATTTTACATTAAACTTGGTTAGTTTTTAAAATTCCTAATGAAAGAATTAAATAAACTTTAATTAATAATGATGTCATAAATCAAATAAATAAAAAATAATAATTATTAAGAAAGAGTCTAGTAATGACAACTAAGATTTTATTTAGAAATAATGATGTCATCAAAATTTTATTTTATTTATATAAGAGATTTCATACAATGTGATATTAACTAGAACTCTAGAACTAGAGTTCACCCAGGGAGTTGCCGCAATGATCTATTTTCAATTTTTAAGGATAATAACACGACCAAAGCAATCACAAACAAATTCATAACCGATTGATTCAAAAACAACATTAAAATCACTTTATCACATATATATTTAATCAAAAATTTATCATATCAAATATTAATTTCTTTAAAGGCAATATCACAATCACTTCATCGTAGATATGTTTTCTCAAAAGTTGATCATATAAATATGTATGTTTCTTTTGTATAATAATAATACAAAAAAAAAAGCATGCAGACTGGCTAACAGCTAGAAAGGAAAAAAATAATCAACCAGACAAAAATTCCATACGAAAATCGTTCAAAATTTTGCAATTTCGAATACATATAAAAAAAACAAAATGCAGTGCAACAACATCGTTCCAAAAAAATCCTATTTGTTTAAAAGCAATAGAACATCCACGAAAAAAAAATAGAACATCCACGACAAAAAACAATAGAACATCCATGAAAAAAAGGTTTGCAATTAAATTACGGAAAAAAATGTTTGCAATACGAAATATGTATTTATTTAAAAGCAATAGAACATCCACGAAGGAAAAAAAAAAGTTTGCAATACGAAAAAAAGTATTTGCATTACGAAATATGTGTGTTTTTGTTGTGTGACGCCCGTCTAATTTAGTATTCAGGTCCGTTATGTAAAATGTCATTTTTACATTCTTGAAATTTCATCTTGATATCTTGACACGTAAATTTTTAGATCAATGTAAGTTTAGCGCTTTAACGGGTTAGTCCTAGAATTGTTGACGACTTTTTATTTTGTCTAGAGAAATGTCAATCAAGAAACTTAATGTAAAAATTCGTTGTTCGTTTTAAACAGACTGCATTCGAAAGTCTGGATTTGATCGAACCGAATCTAATTCCAACCGAAAATAAAATGCTAGTGCCTTGTTGCATCATTTCCCACTAGTGCATGTAAGTGGACACATGTAAGTGCAAAGATTAAGCTTTTAATACTCTCTAATAGGTGTCATCTTCTTGTTTAACCAACACCATAATTCCACCAACTTATCCCATGAGATTTTCTCATTTGTAAACTAAAGATCATAATATTAAAAACACACTTATTTCACACACAAAGTTTGCTCTCAATTTTTCTTCCTTAAATTCGGTTTTTACATCAAGAAAGGAAAGAAAAACTGTGGATTTTATCAATACAAATGATCATCTTTTATTTTCTTAGCAAAAATGTTATATCTTTAATTGTAAACATAAACTTTGATGGTTGTCATCACCATTTCTAATCTCATTTCTTTTCAAGAATTTTAAGAGAAATAAAATATTACCATATTTCTTTTGGTAAGAAACTCAAGGAAATTATGGTTCCATTCCATATTTGATAAAGAAAAGTTTTATTATTATCACAACTTACCATGATTTTTCCATAAACTTTACAACTACAACAAAAGTTCTAGTCATCACCATTTCTAATCTCATTCGTGTCTTGCATCTCCGAACTTCCTGACGTATCCAAGTGAGTACAACCCCTTTTGCTTTAACTGTTTTCAGAACTAAGAACGGACAGTAACTAAATGGGTAATTGAATTGAACGGAACTATATTGTATCTGTAGTGTACTGTGTATGTATGGTAACTGTATAGAATTGAATTGTAGTTAAAATGTATGTCTGGTTACTACTAAGTATACACATGATTATAACTAGTTAGTAGCGTGCTTTAGATGTGGTAGGTTAGCCGCTGGTACATAGGGATGACAATAAAACCCGAACCCGACGGGGAAACCCGATATCCGAAAAAATCGGGGCGTGTCGGGGCAAGCTTATCGGGTCACGGGTCGGGTTTTGGGGCAATTATCCGGTTCTTTTCGGGTTTCGAGGCAGGGATCGGGTCATGCTTATCCCGACCCGACCCGAACTAGATAATATATATATATATATATAATATGGTTCTGGTTAAAATAAAACAAGTATTAAAGTAAAACAAATAAAACAATCATATTATGTTAACTAAAAATCATTGTGCATCATGAAAATCTCCGTGCATCATTATATATACTTGTGTTCTATGAATCTTCGTGCATCAGTTTTATCATGATCCAATGGTCAAGATCTTATCTTATTTGTTTTACTTTAATACTTGTTTTACAATAACCAACACCTACAATTAGTACATAAATTTTATTCTAACACATATATATATACAAACTTTGATAATTTAATAACCATATCTGAAAACTTTTGTAAGTTTGATGGTAATAAAAACACTATGATATACATATATGAATAATTTTGAAAATTCGTTGGACAACTAGACCAACAAAAAGTTCGTGGTACAATTGTTTATAAATTGGAAAATACGTTGATATTTTAGACCGTTATTCCGTTCTATTTATTAAGTAACTATGAATCTCAATATTCTCTTCGGTTTTGAATAGGTAGGAATCGTAGAGACAAAAGAATTGTAACTCATAGACCGTGGGACGATGCGAGTGTCTATATACATTACTTTTTGGAATTAATAGGTATCGTTCAACATGCAACACTACTAATTAAGTGACAAGGTCAAAAGAATATATCAAACCCCAATTTTAGAAAGTCATTTTTAAACCTAATATAATAACTTAATAAAAAAAAAGAAAATGCTAAATGTAGCCCTTAGGACTGTACTTAACGTGCATAAAAAAGTTGTACTTTTCATATCAAAAGTCCACTCCTGAATTTTATGGTAAGTGTACAACTATTTATTGAACCTTATATACAGCCCTTAGGGCTTTGTTTAGCAAAACCCTAAAAAAAATCAAGTTGACGAGATTCACTAAAAAGAAACCAAATTGCTTTTAGAGCTTGACTTGCACCATATAAACCGCAAACACTCGATTACCGGTCTTTCACCTCAAATAATCACTTTATAGACTAGTAGACCAAGAAATATCCCATTAAATGTGTAATGATCGTAAAGGAAACTATATATGTACGTAAAAACATCAGTAGTTGTTTATATATATAGAAAAAGTTATAATTTAAAGTACTACGAGTAATATAATATATAGTCTATCGAATATAAGAATCTATAGCTAGCCGACAATGTCCAAAAGCTTTGCAGTGATGTATGGTTAGAATAACATTGAACGAATTTGTAAGGACAAGAGAAGACTATAAAAGGTATGTGAGAAATGCACTCGATCGTCATGATTGGAAAACAAACGAGAGCACAAAACATTCGATAGCCATGAATATATGCATATATATATATATATATACGTATACCATGGCAAGGTAATAACATCAGCTAATTATCTTCAAGTTAATTAAGGGTAATCTTAGTATAGAGATATTAGAGATATTTAACACGAACACGCATGACACTAACGTAGATAACATAATCATCAATATATACTAAGACCTCTTCCTATCCTAACTCGTCATCCCCTCGTCTTGATTGCCACATCAGCTTTCTCTCTCCAAGACACACCCAAGAACTACCCTCTCCCTATCAT
>JAOEHQ010008516.1:0-16989 GCA_025447715.1 Asclepias incarnata
AACAATTCCGCATTAACATCCCCACAACACAATCATAAATTTAGGTTTCAAAATAGCTTATTTCACTAAACAACATTGATCACAATCATAAATTCAGGTTTCTGAAAAGTTTCTATCACTCAACTTTTGAATATATATAGATTTAGTCCTTGTTGATGCAATAAGTTTATGGTTTGCATAAAATGAGACTTAAAATATACATTCCAGAAAAGAAATATGATAAATATTACTAAATTCATAAGCCTAAAATAACATCTAAGATTAACTTTTAGTGCATGAAAAAATATAACATAAACAATTATAATCGGGTATGTCCATCAGTCTATGCGATAGAAAATTAGTAATTTATTAAACTTTAAAATTTGATTTTAAAGAAAAAAAATGGTATAAAATCTAGGAGATATTACTTTCTATATTTATATCATTAAATGACATTTAAATAAAACAATAACATTTATGACATCATCAAAATAATCCAATGGTTCTAAATTATTTAAAAACTTCATCTAAGGGCTATTACTTTCTCAATAATGATTTTAGGCTTCTCTTTTATTATATATTAAAGATAAAGATTAGAGAATATTAATATGGCATAACAATTTCAAAGTTTTGACGTGAACATGATATTCTCCATTAATAGAATCTGATATATATGTGATAGATAAACAACAATCTACCATATATTATTTTTTAAAGAAGCAAAAACCGTTAGATGAGTTTTTTTTAATTTATTTATATCCTTTGGATCAACATGATGATATCATCATTAGACAGTTTCATTTATACTCCTACATTTTATATATTTATACAAAACACACTCCTCATAATTTAATTAATAATAATAACATTATTATTTGTAAAAACTTTCAAGCATGAATTTTAAGATAGGATGCTCAACATTATTATTGTGAAATAAGCCTAAATATTATCTCGAACTTTTTATTTTTAAAGTATGTATGTTGGTTTGGTTCACATTTAACTTCTATTATTGATTTTAAATTTTCGTTTTTGTTGATTTTATTTTTATATTTTTATAATTATCTTAGTTTTGGTCATTTTTATTTTTTTTTCCTGATCAACTTTTTGCTTTTTCTTTCATTTTTGGTATAGCACTTAGTTTCTTAATTGTTCAATTTTAAATTTAGCTTGGTTCATAGATTGTTAAATATATGAACTCAAGTTTCCAATAACTTTTTTTCTTCTTCGGTTTTTTGAATATTTTGTTGAAATTTTTCTTTTGGCTTGAACTTTCAAAATGTAATGTATTACTCTTGTCTTTTTATATATTTTTAATTATCATTTTTTGTAACTAATTAAATAAATACTATATAAAACAATTTATATACTTTTTCTGTACTTTCTTGAAAATTGATTCTTTATTCAAGGTTTTAAATCTTATAATAGATTTTGTTTTATATTTATTTTTATGTATTTATTTATATTCAAATTTTTCTTAAACTAACTAAATTATATTTTCAATGATATATTTTTCAATAAATTCTTAACATTATACACTTTATATTTTGTTTCCAATAAACAATCTTTTATGGATGAATAAATTCTAGATTATGCATTATTTTAATATATCCTCAAGTTATTTAAACTAAATCAATCTATAATATAAACTTTTGAACTATGCGATATTAAATGTTTTTTGTTTTTACATCCAATGTATCTCCTAGATAATAATTACTTTGTTAGTATTGATGATATTTGAAATAAAATATACATTTCAATAATAGTTATAACAAGCAAGGCTTGGATCAAGTAGTTAACATACTTGCCTCTAAAAGACAGAGGTCAGGGGTTCGATCCTTACTCCTTGCAAAACCGGAGGTCCTTTTATACCTTAGGTGGAATCTGAAGCAGCATCTATACCTTAGGTAGAACCCGAAGCGACCTCTATACTTTAGGTATGGGTAAGGCTGTCTACATCTCAATCTCTCCCATACACTGTCAGACCCATAACCAGTGGAAGATGGTATTGAGAGTTATTTTACTACAACAATAGTCATCTTTCTGACATTAATAATAAATGTTCATGCACTTAATGTCGAAAGCAAGATGTTTTTTTTTTTATAAATTGAAAGTGTTGTTTTAATACTTTATATTCTCAACTTTATCACATAATACAATTCATTTTTAGTACTAGATAAATCATGTAGTTTGATTTTACAGAACTTTAAACTTTTTTTTAAGAGAATTTTACTATATACTCATGGACTCTTCGATATTCAACACACAAAGAATTATCATAAGAATAACATCATTGTTTCTCAACATGTAGTGTATCAAAATATTAATGTACTTTATTGTGAAAATTTAAAATGCAAATAGTTATATAAGTTCAACGGCGTATTACGCGGGACAATAATCTAATATATGTTAAAGATGATATCTCTTTGAAAATTTTATATGAATTAATGATACATCAGTTAATACATCTACCATCTATCTACCAATTTACCAATATATATAAAAAGAGGATCCTAAAATCACCCTTAAACAAGGAAAGACCATTGGATGGATTTCAAAAAATAATTTATAGGCTTTAGATCACTTTGATGATGCCATAAATCTTTTAATTAATAATTTTATTTATTTGATCAACTTGATTTTGTCATGATTTTTTTACATTTTAATATGTATTTGTTTCCGTTTTTATATTTCACTTTATATATAGTTATATTAAATTATCCATGCCAAAACAGATACGAAGTATAAATTGGCACATTATAATTTTTAATGTTGATTTCCAAAATAAATATTTTATACAATGGTAAAGACAATATAAGATAAAAAAAAATACATATTAAAAAGATATTATTTAACTAAAAAAATACTATTCAAGTTAACCAATAGAAAATTATATATATCCATATCTATACCACGTTATAAAACATTTAAGGGTTTTGCTAAATA
The DNA here is from genome assembly GCA_025447715.1 of Asclepias incarnata. Lineage (NCBI taxonomy): Eukaryota > Viridiplantae > Streptophyta > Magnoliopsida > Gentianales > Apocynaceae > Asclepias > Asclepias incarnata. The sequence goes on from JAOEHQ010008516.1 coordinate 2,923, forward strand.
CAGCCATAGGGACTGTAGTTAAGGTGCATAAAATAGTTGTACATTTACCATAAAATTCAGGGGGTGAGCTTTTGATATGGAAGGTACAATTTTTTTATGCACGTTAACTACAGCCTTAAGGACTGTATTTAACATTTTCCAACATTTAAATAGTGTTTTAATATTTAAATTTTTAAGTACATATTATCAAAGCTTGGTAATGACTAGGTTTTATAATGAGAATTGCCATCATGGAAAATATCATTCTATTGCAAAAGCAATTATTGTGAAAAAGAGTCCGAGATCAATATGTCTATGTTTTAGTTATGAATTTGTTTAAAAAACTTAAAATAATTTTTTATTTGTTATCGTAATCACTGTCATGTTTTTCTCTAAAAACGCTATATTGACTTAGGACATTTCCGGTATACACTAAAGATTATACTAAGTTTAGTATAAAGACATAATCTTTTTGCAAAGTTTGCTCCAATATCTAGACTAATTTTTTTTTAATACCAAATAACTTAAAATACATCACAAGAAAAACACAATTTAATGATTTTAAGTTATTTTGATCATTTATACAATTATACTTAGAAGCTAATATAATAGCAATTGTAAGTTACATTTGAGATTTGAAGATAACAATTTTATATCAAAACTCGATAATTTTAGGTTCATTTGAAAGGTTGTTAGTTACTATTTTTTTATTTTTTTTTTATTTTTTGTGTTGGATATGTAGTATTTTTATTGATTACTTCAAATATAATAAGGTTAAAATTAAGAAGAATGATTTTTAGCCTGATAAATAGTATTACACAATATATTTAGTGTAAAATGGACTTATTATTTTATACTAAATTTAATGTACTATAAGCATTTGAGAAGCTTTTTAATACTTTAACACTAAATTCAACGTAAAAAGGTATTTTAGTTTTCACATTTGATATGTCCACTGTTATTATTATAATTATATCTTTGTACATTTTAATTATTATTTTGAATTTACTATTCTTTTTGTCTTTTTTGAAAATGTTTAGGTTATTAGGTGTTTGCCTTATTTGTTCAATTATACATACATACTTTCTATTGTTTAATATGAATGATCATATTTAAGTTATATTACATGGGTGCTAATTACTTTTTTTTCATTACATTACAATTAAATATGACTGATAACTTAAAAGTTTGATTATCATACTCAATATAAAAGGCTATACTAGTAATATCATCGTTTGTTAGCATGTAGTGTTAATATAAAATGCACGCTATTACAAACAAATTATTACGTAATTAGTTATATAAATTCGCGTATTACGCGGGATAATAATTTAATTTAATTATATAATTGATAATAATAAAATAATGTAATTAAGGAAGTACTTTCAATAAACATATTATGTTAATTTTACAATTGTATCGTGAAATTTATTTTTAGCAATATCAAGAGATGTTTAATCATGTTTTATTATATTGATGATGATAGATAGATATGAGAAATAATATATCATTGTACATAAATTTGGACACTTCCCGTTGTTTCCTTTTTTTAAATCTTCAAATTCTCTCTATAAATATCTGTCCTCCCTCTCATTCTTTAAAAAACTTATACAAACTCAAAAGCCATGCGGAGACCAGCATCCAAGGTTTTTATGAAGAGTTTAGGCAAAATCACAGCCACCAATTCAGTCCTAAAAACCCTTCTGATAACCACTTGCGCTATCTGCATCGACGAATTCAAGCACAAGGAAGACCTTCTTCAACTACCAAACTGCCACCACCTCTTCCACAACAAGTGTCTCCTTCAATGGTTCGAAACAAACAACACATGCCCTCTCTGCCGCCATGTCTTCCCTTTGGAGCGTCTACAGTGTTGTAGCCTTAAAGTAAGAGCGGACAATCTTTGTCTCCCTGGGCAACAACTACCGTTTTCTCAGCAGCCAGGTGAGATTGTCAGTCTACACTTTTACCTTAGACCAACAAACTTGAACAGTCAACAGACATCTGAGATGGGCTTTTTACAGCAGTTGCTTATTAGTAGTGGTTGTCCGCAGCTGGCTAAACGAGCATGCGGACCATTCTGGATAAAGACCATTCAATCAGTTCATAATCAGCCACTGATCTAATATACATACTCGTACAGAAGATCTGAGACTCTCAGAGGGGCTTTTGAGGGTCCGTTATGTGATTCCTTATTTTTCCCCTTCAAGAATCTTAGTTTAAAGTTTGCTTCTTGATATGTCTTAATTAGAATGTCATTATATTTGTATATTTGTTTTTTTGGTATTATATGGAGGCATACAGTTATATTAAGATTTTTTAAGTTTGAAAGCTCACCTTCTGTAGTTTCGTAGTAAAATGCAATATTATTGGTATGACTAAAATAATCTTTGACTTAGTGATGTTGAGCAGATATACAAAGAACAGTGTGTTATCCCAGTTTCGGATGATGGTCAGGCATTCTGATTATCTGATGCTCTCATGATGATACCGTGGTTAGGCCGTATAGACCCGCCCTTCCAACTGGATATGGGAAAACTTCCTCCGTGGTATGTTCATGATTACAGAATATGCAGATTTTTCCGACTTTGATTATATAAAAGAAATTTGTTTTGAATTTAATTGAAATTTGAATATTGAATACGATATACAGTGAACAGATTTATATCAATAAATTACATGAAACGATTAAATCCAATTAAGCTATATTATAAACTCCGTGTTTAACAGCCGATCAAAGTAAACTTAATACATAGAATAGAAAACAATATATGGCTTGGATTCCTACAATTGATACTAGTATTGAAGTTTTCATCATGTGATAGCATATTCTGTAAACGCATTATTATAACAGCCCGTTTAATCTTTCAGTCAAATCGGTGGTTTCTTCGATTCCCAGTCGAAGCGGTTCAACTAGTTAGTCTGCTCGCAGTTTTAAAACCTTGCGGCAAGTTTATGTGCCTAGATGGGCTAGAACGTATACCTTCACCGAATACCAAACTGCCACCATGTAGGGATGAGATGAACCGTACTGAACCGGCTAGTACCGATACCGAATTTGAGAAAAACAAGAACCGAATACCGTACCGAAAAATGTCGGTCGGTACCGGTACCAGTTTTTCGGGACATACCGATTATTAAATAAGAGATTGGCTATAATATTTGCGACTTCTTGTTTATAAAGATGAAATTACGTAGAACCTGATCAGAAACAACCTCATAAGCATCAATTGCTTTAAAAGAATTATGTAGAATCTGAGAAACAACCTCGTAAGCATCCAGTTTTACACTACCTCGTTGTTAACTCGGTAGTAAGTGTCTGAGTTAGCCAACCTGTTGAACAGGTCACATATGGTGATGGCCTAATAAACTGAATAATCTCTTACCTGTTATTGCTAATTAAAACCTTCCACAAGAGAAAGTACACCATAAAGAAAAGGAAAAGAAGCACTAGAATAAGTAGAATGGATATATGGAGCAAAAAATCAAACTTAAACGAAACCAAGTCGTTTGACATGAGAGGTGGCATGCCACCGCACCAGGGAACTTTTTTTTTTTTTTTTCCGGAATAGCATGCCAACGGGGAACATACCACTATGACTCATCATATGATCATATGGTTGATATAAGTTTTCATTGTTAAAGTAATTTAAATAATCTTGTACTTACAATATAGAGAGAACAATTTATATTTATAGTTTTTGATGAGTTGACAAAAAACTGATACCGAATCCCCATCGGTAACGATTTTCGGTACCGGTATTTCGGTTTTTATGCTTATCTCTGGCTACCACCATGTATATCTTACATAAAGATTGTCTCATACGGCAGCTAAGAAATTAGAACCACCATCGATCTTTTCACTTTATGCCAAGGTCATCAACTCCAAACTCAAACCCTCCACTTGCAACTATCTTGGTAACTGACTAACTGGTCAGTGAACCTATTAATTGAAGCGGGTGCTTATAACAGAGGGTTTAACACTCCCGGCTAACTGAGCATGTTGAAGATTTTTAATGATCAACAGAGAACAAATTAACAATATTCAACCGCCGTTCAGCAATACACAATCTCCCATGTCATCATGGACTCGCATGCTTAAATTGATAACACTATACGTCATCAATTAATTCGTACCCAGCCGTACATGAAGATTCCATGTATATAAGAACATATCATACCTACACATCGGCATTACAATCTTTTCACTCAAACCCACTAATTTTCATGGTATGGTATTTGGCTCAAAAGTATCACACCACCCTCGAACAAACCCAATAAAAACATATATATATATATATATATATATATATTACAAAGTGAAGTGGGGCCCAATCTCACACACACTCTACCTCACCCTCCCTCGTGGTGTGACTCGTGTGAGTCACATGGCCACCCAGAGATCACACGAGTGCAACTCACACCATGGGATTTACAAGGCTCCCATACCATGTGCTTGAAGGGGTTTGTAAGAGGGTTTATAAACACATATTTTTTTATTCCAATTTAAAGAGGTCCAAGGTTCAAACCTCGTAAACATCTTAGGGGTAGTTCGAAAACGGGATACACCAATTAGGGCACATACATCCGAGACAAAGATTTGTGCTCCCTGGAAAACCTTAATAGGGAAAATTCATCCATTTACCGTTTAAATGCAAAAAAAAAAAGAGGCCAAAGCACTTTTGTTATCGCTCCTACGTTCCAAAATAAATATCTAAATTATATTTTAGTTTGTTTCAAAATAGATGTCCCATCCAAAATAAGATACCAAATTTCCCATCTTACCCTTCGTTTTACTTTTCCAAAAAAGACTCGAGTGTACCTTGAGAAGGGTAAAGTGATATCCAACAAAAAAGAAAATAGATATAAATCGAGACAAAATATGAGAAATAAGCGACCTTCTCGTTGTAACTACACTTGCCTTTCATATTATGTCAAACACAGTGCTTAGGATATAATCAAGTATCAAAAGCATAAATGACAGAAAACAGATATACATAAAAGGATCATTCATACGCATCGTCATATATTTTGAGTCAATCCAAAAGGCTGAGATCAGTCATTCAGTTACCTTCAACAATTGCTGAGAATAGCATCTTGTTAATATCCTCCGAACCGTCATGGCCCTCATCACCTGCAAGATTCAACTATATTAAAGATTTTCATCTATTATTCATGTTGACATTACAAAATATTACATTATTATTACAATGTTTGACCCTGAAAGACAGGCTACACAAACTATCTGAATATTTATGAAATTTCCCATCCAATAAATAAAAATGAATTAAACAATTTGATAATTATGATAATGGACGAATAAAGAGCTTTTGACTTGAAATCTTTTTAGAAAGAATAGGTTGCAATTTCATAATAAAATCTTTATCGAGTGTGAGTTTTGAAAACAACAAAAACATTACCTGCTCTGGATCTGACTTGCAGGGTCCATTCATCAATAACCTGTTGATAACATTAATATGTGACAATGTCAATAAAAGCACAGCTCAGTTTTATTTAAATGATTCTCTATACCAAAGAACAGCTCACTAGGTCAAGATCCTCAAAATAGAAGAACTAACAAGAATGGAAAATGTAGCAAGAACCTAATTCCCAAATACTAACCACACACATATAACAGTAGGGTAGATTTTAGGTGGAACCCAAGAGAAACTTTACCCACCGTCTATTTTAAGAAATATTGGTGGAAAATCATATGGTATGATTGGAAAACTTCCGATAAACCCACCTAAAAGCACACCTCACTGTTTTGCGGCTAGTCATGGGATATCTTGCCATCATAAATTTAGGTTGTTTACTGGCAAATGGTGCAAAATCTATACTCACCACTTGGAAAACACAACCAAGAAAACTTAATACATGCCAACGGGGTTGGTGGCCCATTGGTAAGGTCTTTGTGCCTTGAGATCATCCACCAGGGTTATAGACTCACTCCTCACATGTGTAGGGGTGGGGTGGAGGGGGGGTATTTGGGTATATTCGGAAGTCATGGGTTCAATCCTAGGCATTCGGGGTAGTTTAGGAGTAGGAGTAGGAGTAGGATAGTTTGCGGTTCAAAAAAAAAAACAAAAAACTTGATACATATAATAATGTTCATATTTCACTCTTCCTTTTTACATCCACCATACTGTTCTCTAAGAGGAAACTCTTTTGGACTAGACAAGTAAAACTTTTTGCAACCATATGTAAGGAACCGTTTGCAAAGTTCCCTAGGCTACATTTTGTTGTTGCACAACTGCAATGTATTTAAAAGAAATAGACCAAACATCACCTCGTTAAAGCCTGTATAAGCAGGATCATCAGAATCACTGGTGACAGGCATGCCCATTGAGCTTTGCAACCTTTGCAATGATGCCCTGTTCCCAACTATAGTTTTCCTTGCTTTATCAATCAAATCCTACATCACAATCACAAAGAGAATATTCTATTTAACTAGTGCTAGTTCTTGAATCATTGTGCTACTTGATTTTAACGAGTGTTGGGACATATAAACTATTGGGATAGATAAGTGTTTGATAATATATCCAACTTCAATCCAAGTATTTTACGTATCCAAATTAGAAAGCTTCAATCGAGCATATCCAACTTTCAAATATCGTTAATTGTATGTATCAAATGGTACTTTTGCTTATGCGGCATACATATAAGTCGTGCCACGTGGCATATTTGACAGGTTAGATGCACAAATTAGCAACATTTAGAGTTAATTACTCGATACAGGTTTCGGGTTACAGTTATATAGTGTTCCAAACACTAACCGTAAACTATTTTAGGCTCTATGGAAAAACAGTTAATGCGTGTGATAATGCATACTAAAAAAAGCCCTAACTTCATAAATAACTATTCAAATATATATAAACCTGTTTTGCAGAGAGTAATTCACGGCATTGCTCTTTAAGAGAAGGTAATTCATCTTGTATCTTTTTAATTCTAGACACAAGCTTCATCGGATTTGCCTGCGATACATATATAAATATATATATATAAATCATCTAAACTAAATTATTTCAAAGAAAAAAAAAAGAACTTCTAGAAGTTACAAGGTGAGAGGAATAGGGGTACGTTATCAGGATAAATTTGGCGAAATTCCTTGTCAAGGCGGTTGTGAACAACGGTTAGATCGTTGTTTGCCTTTGTAAACAGGTTTACTAAACCATCCACAGCGGCGTGGTGGTTGTCGCCGGCGTCATGTCGGTGACCCATTTACGGCAGTAGTAGTGAGTGAGTAGCGGGGTATTGAGTAAAGTGTAGCAAATGAACTATTGCCTAGATTGCTTATCTACAGGTGTTTTTTTTTCTGAAAAAGTAAGCTTATTAAAAAAAACATTTATTACTCGGTTGACGGGGATTCGTTGCAGTGGCAAACTGTATTTATTCACCAACGTGTTTCTTCACCCGGACATTGCCCGAGAGAGATAACATTTATTTTGTACGATAATATATAAAGTTATAACATGTTCTGAGAAAAATTATACAACTGGATGACTTTACTTGACATTCACCTCTATAACACTTCTTACATTAACATCCCTACGCACAGTGCATCTGCTTATAAACGACTTGTACTTTTGAGATTATTATTTAACACGCGGTATCAAAATAACCATAAAGATAACATCAATTAGTTGATAAAGTATACACTTATGTACCATTAAATAATCGGATCATGAAACTGACATGTAAGTATTTTTTATAATTTAGCATGAATCATAACATAGTAACTACAGTAAAATAAAAATATATAAAAGTATCGGTCATTATGTAACACACGGTATTAACCAACTCACTTAGGTGAGTTGGTCAGAGGTATCTTCCAAATCCACTATGTGGGCCCCGGGGGTGAGTTTTCTCTTAGGTCTCGGGTTCGAGCCTGGGGTTTTTCATCACAGAGGAATTTTCCATGAGGAGGTTGGAGGTCCAGAAAATCTCTGGTTAAAATTGTCTCCAACACGTCTGAATCGAAATTAACTTTGCAAAAAAATAAAAATAAAAAAAATAAAAAAATTGTAACACACGGTATTAAAACAATAATCTGATAATGAAAACTTATATATAAATATCTGTTATTATTTAACACGAATAATAGCATATCAAACGCTGGTAAAATAACAGCGTAGTATTGAAATAAATGAATAAAGAAGATGAAATGAATATATCTTATGATAAGAAAAAGAAAACGTTCAATAATAAAATAATAAACAATGGTGATTAATATTATAAATATAAAATGAATATATCTTATGATAAGAAAAAGAAAACGTACAATAATAAAATAATAAACAGCGGTAACAAACAATATATGGGATGAAATAGATAAAAAGGAAAAAAAAAAATATGTACCATGTATTATTAATACGTGGGTTTATTGGTGGATGGTGAACGATATTAAAAAAAATTTAATGAAAACAATTAAGAAAGATGAAAAATAAAAAAAAAAAGAGAGAAAAAGACAAAATGACACGCAAACCGGTATTCCAAAATTATCTCAGTACAATGCACCTGAGTCATTAAATAACCAAAGCCCAAAACTTTAGAATAATCAGAAACCTTCATGGCTTCATTTATCAGCCCCAAACTTCATCTTCATGCCAGGAGATAGAGTAAAAATTGAAGTAAGTCGTTATAATTCAACCAGAGGTTGTATAATTTATTGACTCCGCAACAAAGATTCAAAAGATTATTCTTTCATAGGAATACGATTCGAAATCGACCCGTGTGGCTTACAAGTTTTTTCTACCTTCTTTTCACCTCGGTTAACACAGACTCACTCTGTTTTATTGTATTTTTCTTATAAAAGTGGGAGAGGTATATTTCGTTAGCAGGTCTTTGGTTAGGAGGTAAGTGTACTGTGCCTGAATATCTTAATATAGGGAGTTTTAGAGAGGTGAACGTCAACTCAGGCTTTTCGGTTGTATATCTTTTGAGATAAAACGTTATAAATTTTATATATTACCGCACACATTAAACGTTATGTCTCCCGGGGCAACGCTTGGGTGACATAACTAGTTTCTAACAAAATAAGTAGTTTTCATAAAATGTTTGTTATTAATTGTTGTTAAAAAAAAATAAATAATAAATAGAAAAATACTTAATCTATTAACTCAATTCGAAATGTTTGTTTTTGACTTAATAAACAAAATACCTACTGTATTGATTTAATCAATATAAACATTATTTATCAATTCAGTCACTTTATCCACTCAGCACTTAGTGGTTAAAAAAACAAACAGGCCGATAGTCTACTTATTTAGTCTAAATGAAGTTTTACTTTGTACGTAACCATTTCAATTCATAAATTTTTATTTTTAGAAAAAATTTAAATAAAATTTTACTATTGGTTATGGTTTATAATCTGTGTTGGACTCATCTTGGCGGATTTTAGTCGACGGGTTCATATACATAAAGAAAGAAAGAAACTGCTCAGTGCCGCCTTCTGCGGGTTTTGAGCCCCAATACCTCGACGGTGTATGGGGGAGGTTAAGATGTAGGCAGACCTTACCTCAACCTAAGTAGAGAAGCTGCTTCCATTTTTCTACCTAAATGGTAGAAAAGGCTCTCCAACCTTTGCATGGGATGAAGATCGAACCCATGACCTCTATCTCCGGGCGAGGTATTTACCACTAATCCAACCATGATTGGTTTTGACTACAAGTATTTTTTTTGGGTAATATGAAACAAACAAGGGAATCAAAGGGGCTTCTTCTTCGTGTGGGTTATACTTGTGAAGTACTAAGTTGTTTGTTTAATTAGCAGTTAGTAAGTACTCCACTATTTACTTACTGACTGTTTACCTCTCCCCAAAAAAACACACACACAAAGATATAAATAATTACCGTGATAATAATTACAGCGACGGATCAACGGAGCTTCGATCAAACTCCAGGCAATCATTTCTTACTTTCATTTCTTTATTTACTTTTCCATTTCATTCTTATTTTATTTTATTTATAATTTATTAGAGATTTAATTAATTTATCGATGATAATAATAATCGTATAACTTATATTATTATTATTATTATTATTATTATTATTATTATTATTATTATTATTTAGTTTCCTGTGTTTTTGATTATATATTTGAAGGTTTAACTGATTATAATAATTATTATTATTATTGTGAATTGAATTAGTGTTAGGAATATTAGGTATAGGAACAGAATGGAAACATCATTATCATCATCATCTGTTACGGCTTCGGTTCGAGGTTCTTTGGCAAGCACAAGTAGTAATTCTAGTAGTAGTATCGAAGATAATCTCTATAATGTTTTCAGAAGAAACAATAACAACAACAACAACCGGTTCTCGACTTCTAATTTCTTTCGATCACCTGTATCCACATTTCTAGACTATATTGGAGTATTCCATCCTGCTACTACTGCTGGTCGTTCGCAGTCGTCAGATAGTTTGAATAATGGTGGACGTATACGGAATGATGATGATTCTGGGGAGTTGTCGTCGATTAGGATTGTTGGTAGTGGAGAAGAACATCATGAGACAGCTAGGCAGAGTGAATCATTGGTTCAGTCGTTATCTAGAACGGTTTCTGCAATGGCGCTGGATACACAAGGAGAGTCAAGAAGTGGTTCTAGTAGTATCAGAGGTAGTTCGGATACTGTTGGTAGTGGTAGTGTTGATGTGGAGGCGGGTGCTGCTGCAGATGGTGCTGGTGTTAATAATAATAGTCCTTACCAGAGATATGATATACAACAGGCCGCTCGGTGGGCTGAGCAGATTCTTCCGTTCTCTTTCTTACTCTTGGTTGTCTTCATTCGCCAACATTTGCAAGGTACTTTCACACATATTCTTTTAGTTTTTGCGTCTATATTTATCATATTCTTCAACTTTATACTGTCTATCAAGAGTCATCCAGTTTTGGATTCGTTGGAATACCAAAAAGTAGAAGAATTTGCACCTTACGTAGTAGAATTAAGACGACAATTGTAGATGTATAATACCTTAGCTCTTTATTTGTTTGAGATTCTTAAAGATTGGTACTGGTTTCTACCATGAAAATTGATGATGTGTAGTCATTGTCTTCAATCGACATCTAACTGATAAACCCATTGGTAATTGAACTTCAACTAGCTGAGGGGATTATTTGCCTATCTATTTGTATATGTTTTTACTTCCTACTATGATTCCAGTTATCCAAAAGCAGAGAGTTTAGGCCGAACCTTCATTCTGGCCGGTCATGTTTGTAAACTGAAGCTACATAATAGCAAGTCATATGGAGTTGATACAAATAATACAAAAATGTGGGTCATCCATTAAGTGTTAAGAAAATGCTTTTCTTTAAAAAAAAAAAACTTTCCCACGTTTTAGCATTAATCAGGATTCAAAATATATGATACTATAATAAGGGCCTTTTGATTTGGATTGTTTCTCTCATTTTGGTGTTTCTTTGCAAGGGATTACAGGTTTCTTTGTGACATTCTATATTGCTGCTTTTTTGTTCAAGTCCAATGATATTCTTCGTCATCAGACTTCTCTTAAGGTGCAAATGGTTCTAAAGCTCTGGTTTCTTTATCGTTATTTAAACAAGGAGCTTCATATTGGCTCCATTTCATCCTTTTGGACGAAATGGGTTATAACCTATAAGGTACATTGAATGTTTTTCAGGGAGAGAGGAAGATATCAGTTCTAGTCAGCCTTTCTCTTGTGTTTATGCTTCATGTGGCATGGGTTTATTGGTGGTGTCACAAGGATGAAGTCCTGTATCCATTAGTCATGCTCCCTCCTACAACTATACCTCCTTTCTGGCATGCAATTTTCATAATAATGGTGAATGGTGAGTTCCTGTTATCAATTAGCCATTTGCCCATTGAGTAAACTTGTATTTTGGATGTGGCATACACATTTTTTCATGCTTAGAAACTTAGACTTTCGCACATCCTACAATGCAACAATTGTCAATGAAAGTTACTGAGTTATGGCTGATATGCTTATTACGTTTATACTTATATAATACTGCACGTCTGCACGCTAAGGCTTCAGTTTTTTATTAGAACCAAGCTCCATGTATTTGACTTTTTATAAGGGAAGTCAATATTTAGTGTCTTCAGGAATTATCCTAAAGCTTTCTTGGATTTCAGATACTATGGCCAGGCAAGCAGCAATGGTGCTCAAGTGTTTTCTGTTAATGTATTACAAGAACAACAGAGGCCGAAATCGTCGAAAGCAGGTAGATAAGATACTTGAAACAGACCTGAAAGTATAAAAAAAAACGACCCGTTTATTGTTTAGCATAGTACATCCTTTGACCTGAGTTTCTCATTGATAGGGTCAAATGCTGACTTTAGTGGAGTACTTATTTCTGTTATACCGTGCTTTGCTGCCTGCTCCAGTGTGGTATCGGTTCTTTTTGAACAAAGAATATGGAAGCCTGTTTTCGTCTTTAATGACTGGATTGTATCTTACATTCAAGCTGACTTCTGTTGTTGAGAAGGTGCAATTACTCAAATTTTAATTAGGTTTAACAAAATTTATTATTGTCTCTTATAAAGCAGAAGCTCATCTTCATGCTTAACATTTTAGTTATATAGTAGTTTCTTATTACCTTAACTTGCTATGGTCTGCAGGTCCAGTCATTCATTTCTGCAATAAAGGCATTGTCACGTAAAGAGATTCATTATGGAGCTTATGCAACGTCTGAACAGGTAGGTCTACTCCCATTAGTTTACATATCATTCTTTATTGTGAATATTAACTAGCTAAATTTTCATATTATTTCTGGAAGGTAGGTGCCTGTTAAAACAAGTGAAGATTATAAGTCATTAATAATGTCTTTAACCTATGATAAGTGCAGGTAAATGCAGTTGGTGACCTTTGTGCCATTTGCCAAGAAAAAATGCATGCTCCAGTCGTGCTTCGTTGTAAACACGTCTTCTGTGAAGAATGTGTATCAGAGTGGTATGTTTTTATATGCTTATGTTCCAGTATTTTTTTTTCTTTCAACTCTAAACATGGGTTCGTTAACTATCAAGTGATTTTGATGTATTTGTTTCATTGCTTGCTTGAGGTAGCTTACTTCCGTTGAGTAATAAATTACATGAATTTTTTTTTTTTGTAATAGCAGGAAGAACTTTTCTAAAATAATTATATGGTCTGGAAACCATAGTAGGGAAACTTTTGTTTTAACAGATTTATAAAAAATGACTTTTAGTTCTGCAGTTGTTAATCAGAGAATTGGATAAAGAATTGCTGTACCAGTTTCATGAATAATGGAATGTGAAATTGCTTCTAAAATAAATTACATAAAACACAGAGTAAGCTTTGCTGTGATATATAAACTGAAATATTGTTGAATTGATTATGATACGTTTTGCCTCATTAGTAACTACCTAAAGGCTTTATGAATTTCTTAAATAAGTAAAGTTTTCTGCTCTTGTGGCTGCTAATGTTTTTGGATAAATAACCTCGTCACACAAATCCCAAGAATAACACAAATATGTGAAGTACCGTTGAGTAGATTTGTCTCCGAATCCTATCATACAACCACCATCATACACAGGAGATCTACTAGTGCCGTGATTAGGCATGAGCGAGACAATCCCACTTTGATAATAACACTCATTCATGGTGTTGGCTTCATCATTGGAATTGAATCATGTGAGCTGAATCACGAATTAACGAAATTAGTTGTGTTGAATAGCCAAATTAGAATAGTTATTCAATATCTAAAGTTTCAGGGTAGTTTTTGCACTTAATTCATGTCGTGATCTGATGCATATTGGTTCTTATAGATAAAATTAATGTTTTAATGACAATGTTGATAATGTGATAGGTTTGAAAGGGAAAGGACATGCCCGTTGTGCAGATCATTGGTGAGACCTGCAGATCTAAAATCGTTTGGTGATGGATCTACAAGCTTATATTTTCAGCTGTTTTGAATTTTGAAGCCCAAATGTTACGACTATACCCAAGCAGCTTGTTAACATGAGTCAGGCTATTATGTTAAATTTTTCGGCTGCATATTCTTGTGAGGTTGTTTGGTATATGTGTTAGGGTTGTGTGTTCATATGATGCATCAAAAGGTTTTTACAAGGTTGTATGTAATGCATTTGCTAAA
>JAOEHQ010008527.1:0-16987 GCA_025447715.1 Asclepias incarnata
CCAAAAAAAATATATGGTAACAAAAGAACACGGGAAAACAAAAATTAAATCCAAAATAAGAAAACATTAAAAAACCAGGGGCCAAAAGCGTTAAAAAGCAAAATGTTTATTAAAAAAAAAAACCGCGCCACGTGGCGCGATCCCAACGGCCCGGTTACTGTTCACATTTGAGATCCTTTAATAAATGATAGTAATATGCATCTTTGATTCCTAGTGGCTAAGTAGCGTGGCACTATGATTTCGCAAATTGGATAACTTCCAATGAATTCTTATGATTTCTACGGATCACCAACTTGATTCACACATAAATGTTCGCACAAATAGGATGCACACATAATTCCTGCTATGCATGCTACGTAAGGTTCTTAGGTTATAGTCTAGGCCAATTCGCATAATTCACTATAACCACGGCTTTGATACCGATCTGTCACACCCCGACTAGGCGGAAACACGGGATGTAACGATTTGTACACGCGCACATGGATGTTACACGGGAAAGCTAAATGATTTCATAAAGTTAAGCATACTTCGATAAACAAACACAAGCATTCGACATGAATCCAAAACATCAACTTAAGTATAAGTCAACTCCCGCGCAGGGGATCAAAAGATAGGCATAATGCCATCCTAACACAAATGAAAACATAAGATAAGAAAAAAAGCAACAATGAATCCTAGATTCCAGAGTTTGCTACATGCCTTCATGCTACTACTCTTAGCCACCTATAACTTGATTTGCTTGTGTACCTGAAAGGAATACCTGAAAACGTCAAAATAAAGGTTGGTGAGTTCGTAGGTTTTGTTCACAATAAATGGTTTGTGCCGAGTCGGGTTTCCACAAATGAATGACAAAAGGAGTTGGCTATTAACTTACTTATGATAGCATGATCAATGTTTACAACACTTACGGTACCAGGCTAAATGTATCAATTGTATCCAAATGTTAGGCCTTACGGTTCAACAACCGGCCAATGCATCCAATGTGTATCCAAACATATCACAATGTATTCAAATGTATCACAATGCACATCATACAACACAGTTAAATAGCCATTAGTATAGAAAACATTTAGTATCATTTCACCCCATGAAAACAGATAAAAAAGAGCTACGAAACTCACATGCCTGCTAGCTGAAAGATGATAATACACAATTAATGTAAATTGAAATACTTTGAGTGCCTCAACCTAGACACATAATGAATTCACACATATAAAATGATTAGCCTTTATTGTCCTAGGAAATGCCTTGTTTACTTAATTGAAACACTTTATGTTTTAATTTGACCAATGTTTGACCTGATTGTTTCCAACGAAGTTAATCCCATTGAGGTTAAAAACACTGAAGTTAAATCATTAGAGTTATTTCCACCGAGATTAAATTCACTAAGGTTAATTTCACCGAGGTTGACCAAAGTTTGACCGAACTTAAATGCACCGAAGTAAAAGCCATCGAAGTTAAATGTTTGACCGAAGTTGACCTTTTTCACCGTACTTAAATTCCACCGAGGTTAAGTTTCTACCGAAGTAAAAGTCACCAAGTTTAAAGGACACCGAAGTTGACCAAAAATTGGATTTCATCGAAGTTAAATGTTGTCACCTTCTACAGTAACTTCGATGAAATATTTGTGAAAAACCTTAATTCTAACTTTTGATTTACAAAGTGTCATGGACATCAAGTTGTACTTTTGGACTCCTTATTGACATTGTAAAACAATATCAAATTACTATACTTGGATTCAAACCATACATAAAGCCCATATTTTGAAAATTTTACTAAAAATTTACAAAAATTACCAGAACTCGATATCATGTTATGGGTTTCTTTGAAAGCTAGGAATTAATTGCATTATGTTATTTCAAACATTTTGGACGTAAAAAGTTGGAAACTTGCTAGGTATTTAGTGTTTAATCTTGTAAAAACCGAAAATTAATAAAGAAATATGAATTGGGTTTCGTTATAATACCTCAAAATCAATGAAAATATGATGTTTATGAATACGTTTTGTTGATGAAAACACTGTTTTGTAAGAGGATATAACGTGTAGATGATGGATTGAACACCAAATTTGATGAAGTTTGTGAATAAGTTTTTGTGATGTGTTTTAAGAGAAAAGGGTTTCTTGGAAAATAAGTTGGGTGTGAGTGTGTGAGCACAAATATGTTAGCTGGCCTTTTATAGGCAAAATGGTGGCTTGTGATTGGTCCATAAGACGATTTTCTAAGTTTTCTTTTTTTTCATAATGTTCATCGAAGTTATGTTTCCACCGAACTCAATGTTTCACCGAGGTCATTGCCACCGAGCTTAATGTTCACTGGAGTTAATGCTTCACCAAACTCAATGTTTCACCGAGTTTAAATGTTTCATCGAAGTAAATGTTTTCACCGAGGTTATTCTGAATTCCAGTTTTAAATTTCATCAAGGCATTCCCTACGAAAAAGACATTCCTGAACACTTAACTGATTCATATTAGGTATCACATATAGGTTTCCATAAATAAGTTTACTTAATGTTTACGATTTCTTATTCAGCTAAGAAAGTTAGTCACATTGCATTCAAATCACTCAATGTTAGCAAATTTGCATCGCATGTATTACATTGATGGTGGTAGCGGTGATAGTGTGGTGGTGGCGACGACAGGTGGTGGTGGTGGCGGTGACGACGAGTAGTGTAGGTTATTGATGTAAAAAGTGGTAGTGTAGTTATTTTAGAAGTTGGGAGATAGATGTTGTAAATTAATTCATTAAGAGTATTTTTGGTAAACCATGTATGTTAGGTGTTGGGTGTGTTGAATGTATAGTGGTATATCAAGTACATTGGTTCATCTTTTGAGAAATGGAGGGATGATCATATACTTTAATAAGTATTATAGATAAGATCAACTTCCTATTGGAAGAGTTGGTAAATACAATGTCATTTAAGGTGAAGGTCCTAGGTTCGAGTACTGTTTATTAAATATATTTTAAAATGCTTTTATTTAACTATTGAACCGTACCAGATGCAAAAACCTGATAACCTATCTGATTCGGGGTCCGAGCGGTCTGGTTTTCACAATACCGGCAGGCAGGTAAGTAGGTAGGTATGTAGGCTGAAACAATCATTAACCCATGAGTAGAGTAATAAGAGTAATGGCAACGTATAGAAGATAGGTGAGGGGTGCCTGTGGCACTGCATTTGAACACCGCCGCTAGTGCTGGCAATTCCAGCCCAAGCACTTGTTTTTGGGTCATATCGGACATTTGATTTATTTATTTGGGTCATATTGGGTTCTAGGTATTTTTCATGAGGGTTGTGCTGGATGGAAAGAAAAGTCAAAGAGGGTGGGAGCGGGTCAGAATGGGCGGGGGAATACCAAGTGTCAAGTGTCAAATCGATATGCATCATATTTGGTTTTGGTGTTTATACTTCTACTACACTATTTACAACATTACATCACCACGTGTAATCTTAAAATACTATATATCCATCTTTCCTTTAAAATAATTATTGCTATTAGTATTAGTTTAATTATTAAAAAAACACATATTTTAACGATGCAAACAAAATTGACGTATATTCTGCTCCATAACTAATTTTATTTAAAAATGATTATATGTGAATGATTTACTTTTAAAGTTAGACTTATTTTCTTTTAATAAAAAAGTACAGTTTTATAAAAAGATAATTCAATTACATTTTAGATTCAAAATTAAAAATGATATTTATAAAAAAATAGTTGTCAGCAAAGTTAAAAAACGAAATACGTGCTTGCCATCTGTAAGATTCATATAAAAAGCTATTTTACTTTTACATTAAATATAAGAATTATTTTTCTTTTAATCACAAAAAGGTTATAATATTTATTTTTTAAAAATCTCGATATTATTTAATTTAATTTAATAAATAAATCGAGTAACAGTTAACCAAATTCTTTTATTCCTTTTTAATTTAATTGTCAAAAATTTAAAGAATAGTTACTTTTAACATATTTTTTATATTACTATAGGATATGTAGATTATCCGGAGTAATTACTTTAGTAAAAACTTGTAAATGTACATATATATATATATACACTCAATATGATAGTCATATATTATATATATACATTTAATAATACGTATATTTTAAGATGACCCGTTTTGACCCGGTCCATTTTGACCCGGATCCATTTTGACCCAGATCCGTTTTGACCCGTTTTCAAAATTACCCGTATTGACCCGAACCCATTTTGACCCGGACCCGTTTTGACCCGTTACCCAACCCGATCCGACCCGTACATTTTGCCACCTTTAACCGCCGCCATCAAATTTTAGTGCGGCAAGGGGTGGGAGTGAGGGGTTCTACCCCGCGTTTGATGCTTTGCGTGGTGGGTGACCGTTGGAGGCCTAACCCCCCTCCAACGGCTAGTTTTTTTTTTATTTATATAAATTAAACCTTTCCCATTTCAAATTTATACACTACATTCACCAAAAACACCCATTTTTACCCCAAACCTCAAAAAAACTCAATATTACAAATGGAAAAACGAATTGGTTCTACTGTATTGTTGATGAGCCGTTTGAATGGTCCGACGATAGTAGTC
The DNA here is from genome assembly GCA_025447715.1 of Asclepias incarnata. Lineage (NCBI taxonomy): Eukaryota > Viridiplantae > Streptophyta > Magnoliopsida > Gentianales > Apocynaceae > Asclepias > Asclepias incarnata. The sequence goes on from JAOEHQ010008527.1 coordinate 4,563, forward strand.
TCGAAGTGTTTGCGAACGCGATCGAGGCGGATGGCGAACATTCTACGGCAAGGTCGAAGCATAAAGTAGTCAACCGTAATCGTTACACTGCTTCACAAAGATTGCATCGCGACTACTTTTGTGAAGAACTGAAATTCGACGAAGAGTTTTTTCAAGATAGGTATCGTATGCCTAAACGTTTATTTTTAAATATCGTCTTTTTTTTTAGAACGGCAGATTTTTTTTATTTTTTATTTAAAGATCATTAATGATCTTGAGTCGAGATACGAGTATTTTCAAGAGTCTTATGATGCTCGATTAATAAAAAGTTTTACCGCGATACAAAAATGTACGTCTGCCGTTAGACAGCTCGCAACCGGTAATCCACCGGATGACTACGACGAGTATTTAGAGATGGCACAAAGAACGTCACGTGAATGCCTTCAATTTTTTTTTTGTGACGCTATTGTTGAGACGTATGCTGCAGATTACCTACGTAGACCAATAACACATGATGTTTTACGTTTGTACGAAGCACAAGAAGAGAGACATCACCTCCCCGGTATGCTCGGTAGCCTAGATTGTACACATTTGGCTTCAAAAATATGTCCAAACGAGTTGAGGGGTCAATATAAAAGTGGTGATCATCAATACCCTACAATTATGTTGGAGGCGACGGCGTCTCACGATTTGTGGACATGACACGCATTCTTTGGTCCTCCAGGTTCAAACAACGATATCAATGTTTTGATGCAATCTCCGGGTCCAACCGATGTGTGACCAGGATGCCTTACCGGAGATACGAGATGACGAGACACATTTCCGGCTCCAACATGATCTTACGGAGCATATTTCGGCTCAAGACTTACCATACCTCGAGACGGACGAGGTGGACGACGAAGACGTTTAGTATTTTATGTAATATTTCATAATGTTTTTAAATTTTTTTTTTTTATAATGTTTTTTAGTATTATGTAATGTTTTCATGTATTTTTAGTAATATTATGTAATGTTTTATTTTTAATGGAATTTTAGTTTTTAATAAAATGAAAATTGTAGTGAGTGGTGGGTGAGAGATGAGTTGCCAATAAAATAATGGAATGTGGTATGAATGAGGGGTAGCTAAGGTGACATAAGGGAATTGGTTGGAAGTGAGATACGGAAAAAAGGGTGAGTGGTGGGTTGTCATTGCCCTAAGTCCAATACAGTTCAATAACTAAGCCCAACACCACAGATACCGCCTCGCCTCTATAGGTTGGTTTTCTTGCGCGCGCGGGCGCCAGCCAGCCAGTGAGATCAGTGGCAGAAGGAAACCGTCGAAGATCAAGAAAATAAGTAGAGTTTGAAATGGCTTCATCATCATCATCAATTGGCCGGACAATAAAGAGATGCCGTACAATTGCAGCATTTCGTAAAACCCTAACACCCTCTCCAATTTTACCCACCACCACCACCACCACCCGCCATCCATCATCATCATCATCATCATCATCATCATCTTACCTTAGACCAAGTATCCATCTACTTTTGTTTTCTGTTTCTTTATTTTCCTAAATAAAACACTGTTTATAAATAGTAATAATTTTGTTGATAAACTGCAGCTGCAGCAGCAGCAGCCTCCCTTGATAACAAATCGTTGTGTTCCGAAAACCTTGGACGCTTCAATTTTGTTCCTGCTATGGTATCCGGGTTACTTGGGCTTGGCTTAGTAGTCTATGCAGAAGATGCATCTCCTCCTCCTCCTCCCGAGGTCCTCGTCATTCGCTGCTATCAGTCCCTAATAACATGTTCGGATGTTTAATTTATATGTTCAAATTCATTGTTCAGGCTGAGGCTAAACCACCTTCAACACATGTTGATATGGAGGCTATTGCCAAAAAGGAAAGACTTCGACTCGAAGACCTCCTTAAAACCAAAGGAATGCAATATGGTTCTTATCCTCGCTTTACTGTTGCTGTCAAGGGCCAAAAGGTTTTTGTTTTTGTTTTTTTTTCAACTGTAATTGCTTTCCATCTCCATTGCCGTTACGTTAATACATTTCAGTTTAATATCTCTGGTTTGATTCGGTGTTATCATTATTGAGCCAAGTTCTACTGCCTTGCTGTATGGGAACTATGTTCCACATTATCTATCAAACTCCCTGTCATCCAACTCTTTACCTCAATGCTTCATCTTTGATTACCATATGTTTTTCAAAAATTTGAGATGTTTTATTTGATTCCTGGAAATAAGGTTGGTCAAAATTTGGGATAAATAACTTTAAAGAGGTATTATGATAGCAAATGGTGTTCACTTTGTTTTTCCTTGTCCGCATCTGGGGCATCTGCTATTGTAGAATCTAATCTGTGCTTATTCTTATGCCATGTTTCTGAATTCATTATCCGTACTCTAGTACTTGTGTGCTTATGGTTTGCCATGTTTCTAAATCATTTTTTGATATTTTTGAACAGTGCTTTTATTCGCAACTTTTTGATGTCACATTTAGGTTACAATCAAGTTCCAAATTCCTCCTACCTGTGAAATTGCACTTTTGATTTCAAACATTGTTGCAAATCTTGGGGTAAAAGTTGACGAGCGGGCAACAGGTTCAGATATGACGTTGCGTGCTTGGGATAGGTGAGTATGTAGGCATTTTATATATCTGCATTGGAGGGTCTTGAATGGATTCTTATTTCAGAGCTTCATGTTACTCCTTCCAAGGAAAATGTCATCTAAATTATTATTATTATTATTATTATTATTATTATTATTATTATTATTATTATTATTATTATTATTATTATTATTATTATTTTGTGAATCTGTTGTAAGTGGTGCTTGCTGCTTATTATTGCTTGTCTTGTTCCTTCCAAGTGGTGTTGCGTGGCAGTTAACACTCAACCGTCCACGGGTGCAAAAGGAAGCTGTCCAGGATAAGGGCAAGTCTGATGCAAATCCAAATGATGGAGATCTTTGCATCCTGCTGTTCCGTTCACTCATTAGTTCCGATAAACCAGTTAGCTCCAATCTCGTTAACCTTATAGCTTCTCTCTTTTTAATATATATGCTATATTGTGGTTAGCCCTGGGACCAATAGCAGTATTCCTTCAGGACTTGCAAAGTCAATAAATGTTAAGAGAATTTATGTAATATTCCCAGCAACATATTGAATTTATTTTGATGTAATGGTAGAGAAAATAAGAGAAGCATCAAATTACCTGTAATTGTTTAAGAGGCACACATAATTATAGGTACTGGGTGCTCAAACAATTAAAACACAATTTAAATTTAAACATTTAGTTAATTCCAATGTTGAAAAAAAAACAATTAAATTCTATTCGCTCCAACTTTAGGATTAAGTGGCTATTTTTTTTACTAATTTAACATATCCCACTACAAACGCCTCAAAATTTTTGTGATGAAGCAATGTGGGATAACAAAATTTCAAGCACACTTAAAGTGTAATTATGTATATCAAATATAGAAAAAAACACTAACCACAAATTGTGCTTGAAATTTTGTGGTTAGCCCTGGGATCAATAGCAGTATTCCTTTCGGACTTGCAAAGTCAATAAATGTTAACAGAATTTATGTAATATTCCCAACAACATATTGAATTTTTTTGATGTAATGGAAGAGAAAATAAGAGAAACATCAAATTACCTGTAACTGTTTAAGATGCACACATAATTATAGGTATTGGGAGCCTAGGCAGTTATAACACAATTAAAATTTAAATATTTAGTTAATTCTAGTATTGAAAAAACAACAACTAAATTCTCTTCGCTCCAACTTTAGGATGAAGTGGCTTTTTTTTAACTAATTTAACATATCTCACTACAAACGATTCAAAATTTTTGTGATGAAGCAATGTGGGATAACAAAATTTCAAGGACACTTGTAATTGTGTATATATCAGATATATAAAAAAGCACTAACCACAAATTGTGCTTGAAATATTGGGTTAGTGTTTTTTTATTACACCTTAAGTGTGCTTGAAATATTGTTATCCCACATTGCTTCATCACAAATTTTTTGAAGCGTTTGTAGTGGACTAGTGGATATGTTAAATTTATTAAAAAGAAAGCCACTTAATCCTAATTTTGGAGCGAAGAGAATTTAATTGTTTTTTAATATTGGAATTAACTAAATGTTTAAATTTTAATTGTGTTATAACTGCTTGGGCTCCTAGTACCTATAATTATGTGTGCCTCTTAAACAGTTACAGGTAATTTGATGCTTATCTTATTTTCTCTTCCATTACACCAAATAAATTCAATATGTTGCTGGGAATATTACATAAATTCTGTTAAACATTTATTGACTTTGCAAGTCCTGAAGGAATACTGCTATTGATCCCAGCAAGAATGTAGCGGGGGAACTTTTTTCTTGACATCGATTACATTTACTAAAACAAATTGTAGATATATAATTGTCTCTGAACAAGACTAAAATCTTTGATAAAACTCAGGAAATGGAGTTCATGAAGCAAGGGAGCTTTACTGATGAGGAGCTTGATGCTTTAGTATCTGTGTTAAAAATGGCAGGAGTAGGACAGAGTAGGATTTTGGGTAAGAGAGAAGATACTGCACGTATACCATCGATGGATAAGTCAGTGGCCAGTCTAGAAGGTATGGGGGTAAAGATCTATGGTCTTAATGAGCCCAAAATCGAGCACTCGAAGTCTGAGATATCATGGGAAAACATTGCTGGATATAATCAGCAGAAAAGGTATGGAACTTTCTAGAAGATTGTAGTATTATAAAAGCAAGAAACTAACACTCTTGAGTTGTCCGACAAACATAATATCTTGATCAACCAGCATAAATAGATTGTTTAGGCATTACTCATGAGATCACAAGTAACTAACACTCTTGAGTTGTCAGACAAACATAATATCTGTTTGCCTAGCGTTTAGTAGATTATTCTGAACATAACTTCTATATATTAGCTGCAGCCATACAAAAATGTTCTAGTTTAAACCTTGTTTAGCTGCGGTTAGAAATCCAATAGACGAGCGTTCTGGCTTAATCATCTAATGATCCTACACTGATGCAAAATAACATCAGTTATTGGATAATGGCATAGCCAAAATAGTGATTAAGGATATAACTCCAGTGTTATTTATTGGTAAGTATAACTCCCTAGTGAACATTTATTTTGATCAAATGTGTTGGAGAACAGAAAACAACTGAATAACCTGTTGACCCTTTACAGCAATGCATAAGATCCATATGGCTTTCCTTTAATTTCAAGCTCTTCATGTTAACTTCCATATCAATAATGGAAATACTAACTGGAACTACAGCAATCTGCAGATCAAGTGAAATTAAAGTTACAATATGATATAACATGTGAATTTGTTTTCTATTTTTTTTTACATCAACTTCTAACACTGGTAAGGGAAATCAAACCAAAATTAAGTTGAAGAAAACCTCAGGAGCATCCACATGGACCACATTTTTTGGCCAAGTCCAAGTAATTCTGATAACATAGCAAGAGAATAATTACACCTGGAACATTTTTCGAACCCCACGACTTGTCATGGTAAGGATGGCTGTAATGATTGAAATTTCATCTAAGTGCCAATCTTGAGCTAATGAGAAGCCTACCATTCTCTCACCGACACTTATTTTGAATTGTACACTTCTATCTGCCGGGAACAGTGAATTCCTCTTTATAGCTTATTGTTGCAAGATGCAGATAAAGAAAGAGGAAATGACAAACTATTAGCCTTGAATATATACCCATTTCCAATCCTCCAATTTAGTATTATACCCTTAGGTGGTTTTGTAAAGCGTGAAACAGTTTTGCAATTTCACCTTTCTGTTTTAAATGATACATCTGTTATTTCATGTGTCAAAACACAGCAGGTAATGGGTCTGTTGGGGATAAAGTTGTTGACCTGAGCTTTCATTTTGTTGTTTATATGTAGAGATATAGAAGATACAATACTGTTGGCGCTGCAGAGTCCTGAGATTTATGACGAGATTGCTCGTGGAACCCGGTGCAAATTTGAGACAAATAGACCCCGTGCTGTACTGTTTGAAGGCCCACCAGGTATATCTCGTGACTTTTGCACCTTCATGAATATGCTCTGGGTTTTTGTAACTATGCTAAATGAGGAAATTTTACAAAGAAGATGACAAGTTTTTATTATCATCAAATTCTTTACAAGCTGCCGAATTTTTTGAAAATGTAGTAAAAGGTTGCTCGATTTTAACTCAATTTTTTTCTATTTTTAATCTATCTGCTTGAATCATATTAGAAGATTCAAAGTGGTTTTACTTTCTTGAATAGCTCCTGACTCGCTTTATTTTATTAATAGCTATTAATGATGGTCTGGGGTAATTTTTGCATATGAATGCTCTCAGATAAGATATTGCTTTGCTTTAGTTTAGTTTTCAAGTTAGCGCGCTCCTTCTACAATCTACATACTGAAACTCTTAGAAGTATATCATTAGTTTGGATTTTAAGTAATAAATTACACCCCAGCTTGCTCTCACATGCGTATCTTGACTTAAGTTGCCTTAGCTGAATACCCGAAACTAATGTGCTTCACTTGTCTTGCGTTAATATCAGGTACTGGGAAGACATCATGTGCTCGTGTTATAGCTAATCAAGCGGTAATTTGTTTGTCTCGTTGCTATCAAATATTCCTTTCTGTTTTCTTTTTGGTCGTTGGTGACAAATTTCTTATATTTGCCGGCCTCTAAACTTGTGCATTTCAAGTTTTCAACCTCAATAGGATCTTGTGTCGTTTTTCTTTGAAGTGAATGCGTGCCATTGCAACTCTTGCAATGTTTGCCGATGCTTATTCTTTTGAGCATGCATCTAGTTGTATTCCCACAGATACTGTTGTTAAACATCTTGGCTTCGATATTCTCATTTGCTCAAATCCAGTTTTGGATGAAAGTCAACAGAACATATTAAAGTGTTTTGTTAAAGGATCTTGCTCTTTATGCAGGGTGCCCCATTGTTATATGTACCATTGGAGGTGATCATGTCAAAATATTTTGGCGAAAGTGAAAGGTTGTTGGGGAAAGTGTTTACACTTGCCAATGAAATTCCCAATGGTGCAATCATATTCCTCGATGAGGTACTTTTGCAAAAATTTCTTGGTTTCTACGACCATTCATTCTGCTCTCTTGCAAGTACTGTATCAGAGATTTAGTTTCCTTCTTGTTTAACTTTATTTGATCATAAACAGGTTGATTCCTTCGCTACTTCTCGTGATAGTGAAACTCATGAAGCTACTCGTAGAATCTTGTCTGTCATATTACGACAGGTAAAGTTTTTCTTTCCTTTATGGGTCAAGTTTTAACCTTTAAAGTGTTAAGAGCATAGGCAGTACTGACAGTACTCTACATGTTTTTTCTTTTTTTTTTCCTTTTAGATTGATGGGTTTGAGCAGGACAAAAAAGTAGTAGTCATAGCTGCAACCAATAGGAAACAGGACCTTGATCCAGCTTTGTTAAGGTGCATAGTTGCTTGTTTTTATGCTTAGTTTCTGATATTTTAGAGAAGCTATTTTTTCCAGCCTTATTTTTGGAGTTTATTAACTTGTTCTCAATTATTTCTCAGCCGGTTTGACTCAATGATTACTTTTGGCCTACCTGATCAACAAACTCGCCAGGAGATAGCAGGTCAATATGCAAAACATTTAGCAAAGGCCGAGTTAACTAAATTGGCTGCAGCAACTGAGGAGTAAATCACTTTCCCTTCTAGCTTATTTCTTTTTCTGCTTTTTCTATAAAAGCTACCCCCCCGGGGCCATAATGAGTATGCCGATTAAGTTTTCGAGCCAATGAACTACTTCTCAACTTCAAATTGTTAAAAATGTCTCTTTATTGATTAAAAATTGTGTCCATATTAATACTATAAAATTCACAACAAATCTAAAATATGTCTCTCTACCCTTGGGTAGAGGTATGACTGTCTACATCTCACCTCCCCCATATCCAGTCCCTGGTGGAATTAGGTATTTGTTGTTGTTGCTATTGTTGAATAGTGTAAATAATAATTTTGTAAGTACAAGATTTGTCATAAGAATGGAGGGATACTATTTGTGAAGAAAAAGAGGGAAAAAGAGTGCAAGCTTGTAGAAATAAAAGGACACATTCTTACTCATGGTAATGCTGGAATTTTAAACCTGAGAAACCGTATTCATCTCGTATCTGAACCATTGTGCGTGATGAATGCATGGGTGTTTCATAGGATTTGGTCAAGGGTTGTGCGGCTGTATGCTACCATTCCGTAACATTATATATTAAGACCGAGTCTTTTGGGGGAAAAAATACGTTAAGACCGATGTGGTAAAAAATGTGACACAATGTCCAAATGATTTGGTATTTTGAAAATTAATGCTGGCTATTCAAAATTTTTGTGTATTCTGGTTAATAGGCTAGACTTCTGTTCTCATGTTTGTAGCTTCTAACTAATATGATTTTAAATTCAGAATGTCTGGACGGGATATTAGAGATGTGTGTCAACAAGCAGAGAGGCGTTGGGCATCAAAGGTAACCGATGTTGAACTATCTCGGATATTGTTTCTGTAGATTCTATTTGCTTCTAGTTATAATTTGTTGGTTTCGTATACATGCATTGCCATAACTCTTTGGCCTACCATTTGTTTAAAAGCATAGTGACCTCTAGAAAACTGTGTTTGGAGTATCAGTCTCCTAGTGACACGCTAATATAGGTTACTCGGATGTGGCGTAACTGACCAAGCGGTTTGCTACGCGAATTTTCCGCAAAATTTGGATACACTTAATGCTGTGATTGCTGTGGAACGTATGTGCAATGTGTGATTGTTGCAACTGGTTTGGTGTTATTGTTGTTTGACTTACAATTCTCTTGCCAATGTGTATGTGAATGATAGGTTATACGAGGCCAAGAACATAAAAATGAAGATGGCCCTTCTCTTCCACCACTTCAAGAGTACATCGAGAGTGCTTCAGAACGACATAAAGCTCTACTTGCCTCCGTAACCCAGAAACTTGACGATAACTCTCGCCCCAAGAAGCCTCAATATGACTTTCTCTAAAGGTCATTTTATAAGTTTATGGTTTGAGGTACTTGCAAAAGTGGCTATATGTAAATATGGAATATTATGAAGTCAGTTTCTCTTAGTTGCTACTTGCTAGACTATATACTCCTCTATGACTTGATATGAAGCAATTTATGCTATTATTACTATGCGTAAGGTGTTTTTTTTTTCTATGTACTTTGAATTTATTAACAGCAGTGAGTTAGTGAGTGGTGTGTTTCTGTACTAGCATAAGGGTTAGTAACTGTAAATAATCATTCTCGACCACTCACGAGATCTGCCTGAGATTCATGAGTGCGGAATCCTTATGGATCTCGTTTAACACGTTTACAAGATGATCAATCGAATACAATAAGAATGGAAACGGATAGGACTATAGGAGATAGAAACAGATGTCAATACTCGTTTATACATTAATCATCACATGTTACAATGCCAAATGAGTTGCATCTTGGAGAGTCTGAGATGAGTTTTCCCTCAGATCCCATATGAATGATTACAATCGCAAACCTAAACCTAATACTTATATTTATAGGTATTGGATATGGATTGGGCCCCACCACAAATTCGTACGAATCTAGCTAAAGTGGTAGATTCGTCCGGAGAATATACCAACAATGTTTGACGCAAAACTATTACAAGTGACTCGACAAGCAAATTATTCTGGGATAATATTCGGAAAGAAACATGTAAACACTTGCAACATACATAATAATAATAATAATAATAATAAATAAAATGAAGAATGCATACACGAAATGCAATGCAATGCAACACTCTGTCTGGGGTGGGGGTTATCATATGCCAAAATTAAACAACAGTAGCAGTAACATTGCTCCTTCCCTGCATCGCATGAAGAAAACACGTACACCATCAAACAATAACATAAATCAATTTTATTCCATCAATGAATGATTAAATATTTATATGGTATCGCTGGCTGGCATCAATCAATGTGCACCTTTGAAGGGAGACCGATGCGTCGCCTTCCTCCTCGTGTTTTCGCTTCCTGTCAGTGGTAGTCTGTGGACAAATAAAGGACGTAATCTGCAACTGAGTCTTCAACATCATTTCTGTCAACTCAGTCTCCCTCTCCAGTCTTTGGTTCTCCATCCGAATCCTGGCGGACTCCCTGGCCTTGATCATCTCCAGCTCCATCACTTGCCTCCTCATCATACTCTCCCCAAATTCTCGTAAACTCGCTGCCACACTCGATGATGATGTCCCGGAACTCCATCCTTGGTCCTCATCATCATCATCATCATCATCATCGGAGCTGAACTCAATCTCAACTGGGTTTTTTAGTTGGCGGTCATTGTTACTCGAATTGGATTTATGGTCTGCCATCATCGTATGAATTATTATTATTTTCAATTCAATATATAAACAACAAAGGAATGATGATTGCTATAAAAAGACGTCACGATGCCAAAAAGTGGAATGATTGATTGGTGGATTCCACTAACCACACAATCTCATTTACAATTTACATAATAATAATATTATGCTGCTTTCCATTTTATTTATCTTTTTTTTTTTCTTTTTCTTTTTCGTTCGTGAAGTCATTTTTCTATCAACCCCATGCCATTATATTGAAATTTTTGTTAAAACAGTAATATTTGGATTTGACTTTGTCAAACAAGTTTTTGACAAAAAAATTTTATGGAACAAGTGAATCCGGCATTATAAATGCCAGATTGGTACACCTCGGATCAATCCGGCATTATAAATGCCGGATTAAGTACGCGTGAAATGTTATCATAGGAGATGAAGAAGAAGCCATAAAAAGGTTGTTGTTTAAAATGGGATACGCGGTATAAAAAGTATTATAATCGGGTATTTATAATACGGGTATAAGGTTCAATCCGGCATTTATAATGCCGGACTCGTATGACACCACTGCACACGTCTAGTCACATCATGTCTTACAATTCGGCATTTATAATGCCGGACTCATGTTTTTTTTATTATTATTTTGGACACCGCAAGATAATGCCACGCGTACTCAATCCGGCATTTATAATGCCGGATTCATCCGAGGTGTATCAATCCGGCATTTATAATGCCGGATTCACTTGTTCCATAAATTTTTTTGGTCAAAAACTTGTTTAACAAAGTCAAACCCAAATATTACTGTTTTAACAAAAAGTTCCCATTATATTATTATTCGACAGACTTCCATAATAGTTTCCAATTCTTTTTTAAATTAATAGTAATAGTTTCTAAATAACCAACAAAATTAATAGTAATAACGTGCGCGCGGGTAGTGAATAAGTTTTTAGAAAATTTTAAATTTTGTTGTAAATTAAATTTAAAAATAAAATTTTTGAACTTTAATTAGTACATGCAGAAAGGGATGATGGTGGCTTCGACAACCGTTGGCTTTAGATTGTCTAACATCCAGGTATATAAATAATTGTAATTTTCGTTGGTAGCAAATTTTACAAATGGAAATGATTAGATAGAATAAATATAGAAATAATATAAATGTTAAGATAAAATGATAATATAATAATTTCGTTACACTTACAAATTCAAATATTAAGACCCTTCATATACTTTATAATGTAGTGTATATATATATACACACATGCAATGCTGAATGAAGTTAAAACATAAACCATACTCGCATTGTAACACCCGACATTTAAAAATATGAACTTTTAAACTTTTTTGCCCTAATGGCGTCAAGACATTGCGGAAGCAATTTTAAAATCATAAACAATCCGTAACGGATGGATTAAACAAACATGGTGTTACTCATTCGTATCATTAATAATAAAAGAAAGCCCAAAAGTTGTCCCAACACAAAGACAACAAGTCAATGTAACGAAAATGTCTTAAATAGCATAACATAATAGATGTCTAGATAAATGAGGCCACTATAAGGTAACTAAGCGTCTTCATATAAGCTTCTACTCAGCCTCACACTTTACATAGCACCTTGTAACACCCCGCCTTACCACAACATAATATTGTCCGCAGGCTCACGACTTTGTTTTTGGTTGCTCGGGCAAACTACCCATATGACATTGATGCTGCCCGAGCACTGCCATATGGGTGACCCTCCTGGGAAGTTTGCCCGAGCAACAAAAAACAAAGCCGTGAGCCTGCGGGCAAAACGGACAATATTGTGTTGTGGTAAGGCGGAGTGTTACAGGTGGTATCAGAGCAACCCTTAGGATTGTTGGGGTGTGTGGCGCACTGGCATAACTCAACGAGGACGTTGAATTGTGTTGAGGAGGTGTGAAAGCATACATCGCTAACATATAAGGGGGATCATGGATATGTGTAATATCAATTGTAACACCCTGCTTTATAAAATGCGGATTTCCAAAAATTTTCAACTTTTAAACATCATACTGTTATATAACGGCGGAAACGTTTACTCAAAAACCACATTGATTCCTAACGGAAT
>JAOEHQ010008538.1:0-16985 GCA_025447715.1 Asclepias incarnata
TTTGACTTCAGCTGATCGATCTTCTGATGATTACATTAATAACACAATAAAACTGCTTCTAAGTATGCTTAGCAGTTGTGTTTAACTAGTTAAATTCTAAGTCCCATTTTGGGACTAACAACTACATTTAATACTTTACGTTTGAATTTAAAAATTTTTGTATAAAAACGTTGTTTTTCTTTTTTTTATATATATTATTTTAATGTTGATTTGTGATAAAAATAAACTTATCAGATAGGATAGGATGACACTATTCGTGTTTTTTAAAGATAATATAAGACTACGTGTTGTTACCACCATTTATATTCAAAAAAAACAATTTAATATTTTATTGTTTATAGAGGTGCATCTTTTATTAATAATTACAGTTGTGCTACAAAGATTTTTTTTTTTTTATGAATAAGGCTATAAAGATATTCATGAAGATAGATATGTACATAAAAAATTATACAACTCAAAAATATTTATTATACCTTTATTATTGTTTTTACGTTTATCTTTATTTCAACACATTATTCATACCATCTATGGTTATTTATTTATTTTTATCTAATTAAACTGTTTCTTTTAGTTTCAAGTTGGAAACTTGCATTTATATTCATATAATAATATTTTAATTATATTTAAAGCATATTATTTTTAACTGTCTATATGACAAAATACTTATTTATCCGTGCAATGCACGCGTTTAATCTAGTTAAAAATAAAAGTGGTTGTCAAAGAAGCCAAAATCGATGTTCGTATTTGTTCCTATTATATTATTTTTATTTTTATTTTTGACGCTTCATTTTTGTATTGATATAGTTTGAGAATCTTTGTGGTTTAAGACTTGCACTATTTAATTTAAATATATGATCATGTATTGCTCATTGTTTTTAGCATAAACTCCAAAACACTACGTAAAAAAAAAAGAAGAAATTTTGTTTATTATGAATCTAGCTTTGATAAATAATAATTGCTTGTTCTATTCTATTATTATCTTTCGGTGTAAAATTTGACTTATGTTGTTGACTTGTTGCGTTTGGTAAAGATATATATATATACTAGAGGGGTATCCGCGCAATGTGACGGCTCCGAATATGTCGTGTCAGAACCCGTTTGACGAAATATATAGGGTAAATATTAATTAGTATTTAAGATGTGAGAGTTGACTAAAAGATAAATGTTAATTGAGATTTTGTTAAGGTAAAGATAAAGTAGTAATTCCTAATATTGAAAATGTGTAATTTTTTAATAATTTGATGTAATTTTTATATAATAATATAGATTATATATATTATCTTGTGGCAAGCAGTAGGATAATATCATGAATATAATGTGTTTCCGGTCAATACCAGTAGTATTTTTATTGAAATGCTTTTCTAGTCCGTGTATCACATAATTAGACAAATAATTCCACGATGAAAAGAATATATAACATGAATAATATAAAAAATAAACAAAATAAATAAATAAAAATAAAAATAATGATACAGAATCCATACAATAGAAACCCAAGTACATATCTTGAATTTGAACAGAATTGTACAAGAACCAATAGCATACGCCTTTTTAAATTTGAAAATCCAAGATTATGATTATTTTTTATTGCCAATGTTGATATTAGAACACGTATACTTGCATTGATTTTATTGTACATTTTAAATTAAATGTATAAACCAGAAACAAAACGTATGAATGTAGGCATGTAACATCTTCTTAAATATAAAAATTAAAATGCCACAAACTTTGTTCATATTATTGCGGGGCCGGTAGTATTACCGCAAACATGTAGAGTATTAGCGACTATAGATCATTTCTCATGAAAAATCACATCTAGAAAATTTTTTCACAAAAATAATTCCTTCCAAAATAGAGTGAAATGAAAACACACCGCTATTTCCCAGAAAATTTTCATATCTTCGTGTAGTTTTTTCTCAGTCTAGCCAAACAGGGGAAATGAAGTCCTTCCACTTTTCCAAGAAAATAAATATGATTCTAAATAGGTGCATTGCTTTGTATGTATAGCCAATGTTTTTTATTTTATTTAAATTGTGATCCGTGACAAAAATTATAATGTATGATATTGATAGTTGTAAAACTTTATAAGCGACATAAATTTGGCTCAAGAACGTTTCGGTGTCGCTAATAACCAATTAGCCTCCAAAAAGGATATAGAGAATGGCGTATGTTCGTAGTTTTCCTATATGTGCTAACTTTAACTCTCTGATCAAGCAAATTTGTCCATCAATTCAATGCAAAAGAAAAATTTTAAGAGTACTTGACAACCATAGAGGATGAACATAAAAAACAAGTAATGTCTTTAAATCTCCAAAACAATAGGGATTGTTCTCTGTCAATATTTGGTACAACCAACAGCACTTACCAGACACTAAACAGCAGGAGGGTTCACTGTGGCAGCCAAGACTAGTTGAGTGGAAGATATCACGTTCAAGAACACATAGTTTCATGTAAGAGAATGAGATGTCAGATATTATCTCTAGTCAAATGCATAAGGGTCATCGGCATATGGGTTCAATGATCCTTCCGTGAAAAGATCGCCTATATTATGAGGATTTTGTTGACTCCCTCCCTTCATTCGCTGTTCAATTTATCAAAACTGTAAGTACATACAAACCAGTAACACTTCCAATTCCAACACACAGATTTATAGTTACCGTGATAGCATCTCTAGGAGTATTGACTTTTGGAGTTCGCCTCTTGTTCTTTTTTGGATCCTAGTAAAAACAAAATTTCAATACAGTTTCACACTAGATGTGACACACAAGAACACTATACATACCTGAAACATTATTGTACTTTTTGTCTTACGGCGCTTTGTGATTGTACCATGGGATGTTTCAACTTCATATTCATGGTGAGTTACCTGCCATTATAGCAGCCCAGAAATTGGTAACTCAGTTCAACCTTTGAGTATTAGTCAAGTAAATCTAAAATACCAGAACATATCATTGAACTTAAAGACTGCAAGTCTTAAATATGTAGGCATTGTATTTCCCACCCCTCCCTTTTTTAAAGTCCATAAGACACCTAATCCAGACCCCATAAGAAAAACAGTTATAGTATTACTTAAAACATTTTCGTTAATATTGCCGTTCTAAAAAAAAAAAAACATTTTCGTTAAATGCAGAGAGTGGTAGTGGGTAGCATTCTCTACTATAGTGGGTAAAATCAATCATATGATTGGAATTGTAATATTGTATATAGCTATGTATATGTGGATGTGGATGTGAGTACTTAACCTTTTTACTATGCTTGGGAATGCTAATTACAGCTCCTGTTTTAACCTTCTCTGCTTTCTTAGGGATATTTGATACTGGTGGTTGTGTTGCATTTATGTAAGGCATATCCTACATACATCAGAAATAAAGAAATGATCATAAAGGAGAGTATGTGTAATGTTGATTTAGTTAAGTTATTTGTGTATAATATAGAGGTTCATGCCTTTCTTGAGGTCACTTCTTGGTCTTCTTGAGGCTGATCACCCATTACTTTCAATTGCAACTGCAACAAAGCCTTCTGCCTCTCCTCCTGTGATAAAATACCATCTCTTAGGGGAGAAAAGAAGGTGAAGATTCCTTGAAGACCATAAATATGAACTGTAAATACCTTGTCCTTCTGGATATTCAGCTCTTCTTCGAGATGCCTACACTCCTCATCATGTTGAGACCTTAACTCCTTTAACTCAGCTTCATGTTGATTCTTGAGTAACTTGGTTTTCTAGATACAATGTAAAAAAAAAGCAATTTAAATGTGCATGTATGCGTTCATCATGAATCAGACTTCAGCTATGGATAAGGATGTACCTCTCTAAGTTCATTCTCAGCCTGGAGTTTCACCTTTTTCAACTCTTCACGATGAACAGACTTTAGATCACCTTCCTTCTTATCATTTTCCTGCTGTATTCTGTTAACCTACATAAAAAACACAAACATATATTAATCTGCTTTAACCAGCACACTAACAATACGTTGCATCTAGTTTCCCATAAATACCAAATCAGTGTGTTCTCCCTCTATCCGCATCAGTTGCTGCTTCGATTCCGCTTTGAATTCTGAAAGCTGTTGCTCACATTTCTTTTCCATATCTAGAATTGCTTTTTCAGCCTGAAAATAACAGAATTCTGAAATTTGATTCGACGATCCAACAAATCAGCAAACAGAGGATAATAAATGCCTGACCTTTTCTTTCTCAAGTTTAATACATTCCTGCTTCTCCACTTCATACCTCCTTCGAATATCATTGATTGCCTAATAATACAATTCACAGTCAGCTTGCTTCATCTCCTGAAACATTGATACAGACACATGACAATGGACTTTACCTGGTCATTCCTCTGAGATATTTCCTTCAAATGCTTCGACAATTCTAACTGTTTACTTATTAACATCTGATCGTATTGCTTCTTAGCTTCTATGACACTTCCTTCAGCATCAGCAAGTAACTTCTGAGCCTGCGGATTATTCAAATGCAAAAGAATGTCACATATTTCACGATATAGCAAGATAGCAAGTCTGACATTAAAATCAACAAAAGAAAAGAAAAGAAAACCTCTGCATTCTGATCTTCTAGCTGTTTCTCTCTTTCCTTAAATTCTAAAACAGCCTGTTCCTTCTCTTGTAGCAAGCCATGAATCTCAGTAAGTTGTTCTTCCAATGAACCTACATGCTGCTCATGCTTCACAATCTCAATTCTCAGAGCATCCATTTCCTCTTTTTTTATATCTATCTCTACTTGAAGATTTCTGATACTCTCTTTATTCTCAGTTTCGGTCTCCGAATACTTTAACTGAAAGTCTTGCTGCATGTTTCACAAAACATATTTATTAAGCCTAAGATAATAAAACGAAGAAAACTATTTTTAGTAACCAAACTAGAGTTCACCATTTGTATCTCTGAGATCTTAGAAGCTTCAATTAAAGAACGGATTCTATCCTCCAAAATGGTAATCAGGTTCTCCAATTCAGACTTCTTTGAAAGAAGAGCTTCCGCTTCAGACTCTAACCTTTGAACCTTTTCTTCTGCTAGGTGACATTCTTCTGCATGCTGGGCCATTGTGAATTTTAGATCATTCTGTAGCTCACTGATCTTATTCTTTAAATCTTGATTGACCAGCTGTAGTGCATCTTTTTCTGAACTGATATTTAGAAGTTGACCATGAAGCGAATCAAAACACTGTTGTGCCTTTTGTGTTGAAAGCTCTTTTTCTTCTTGTAGTAAGTCAAAGCAAGAAGTAAAGCCATCATTGGCTTTAAGAATGTTCTGCCAAAAGGCTGCACTCTGGCTATCCAAATCTGTCAGCTTAACTGTCAGAATATTCACAAAATTTTCTAAGCTCTGGTTCTCCTGCATTGCTTTGTTTAAATGCTCGGTAAAATTCTTATTGCTGGCTATGAGATCGGTATTCTCCTTCTCCTTTATTTCACATAAGTCATGCATCTTGTTTAGCCTGTCTTCCTTTGATATTAGCTCAAGCTGCAACTCACTCAATTTAGAGTTCAAACATGCTAAGGTTGATTCATGAGATGTTACAGTCTCTTGAAAGTTCTTGCATAGATTATCTGCAAGATATTAAATAAATTGACATTGAAACTCTTTGAAGTCTTTATTATGTTTCTAAAACAGTTAGAGAAATAAACATTAAAATATGTTATCTTTATCAATACCTTTTTCGTTGACAAGACCGAAGACTTTGCATTGTTCGTCTCTAAGTTGTTTCGCTACATTTTCCTTGTCAATGCAAAGTTCCTTCAATTCTTTGTCGCCTGCAAGCCGAATTCAACACATTCCAAGAACTTAACATAAATCTGAAAATGAAGACTTTATAGGATTCCCAATACAGTGGATATTATACAGGGAGATTTAACTTACGATTTTTAAGGAGATCTTCTGAGGATTCCAGCCTTAGCGACAGAGACTTCATCTGATCATTCAGATTTTCAAGAGCTGCTGAAGTTTCAGACAACTTATTTGCGAAGATGGCTTTGTCTCTCTCAGCTGTATAAGCAGGACCATGATAATTACATCCATAATTCTTTCATATTGCAGGTATCTAGTATTAATGGTAAAACTCATACCATCCTGAACCTGATCAGCCAAAGTTTGTAAAGTTTCAGTAAGTTGATCACATAAGGTCTTTGTGGAGGAGAACTTTGACTCTAGCCCACTCCAAAGTTTCTCATCTTCCCTATGCTTCACTTTCAGCTTTGCATTTTCATTATAAGCATTCTGCAACTTTTCTTCCAACGCACAGATATCCTCCGATAATTTCCTTATTTTAGAGTTCTGCTTACATTGCAGTATTTAATCAGAGTAGGTTTCACACTCAAGACACCAATATAAGCACAATATAGCACACACATAGTCCTAGAACTTCATAGAAGCCTGTATTTCCTAATAGTTTGTGCATGGTAACACCGCTACTCTGCCTTTAAAGCATTGTATTCTGGCGTCAACAATATAACTAAAACATATACACAAACTCTCGCACCATCACATATACACACACATACATAAACAATATACTCGATCATGCTATTACACTTTAGTATTCTACCACTGCCTAGAACATATCTAAAAGAATAATGATCCTCAATCCACCTGGACTCTAACTATGGGACAGAGAGAGTGATATACAAGTACTTAACTACAAATATACAGTAAATTAATGCAGTTATCAGAAACTATTTACGAAATAACATAATAACTTTCTCAAAAAAAAAAAATACAAAAAAAAACAATAACATAATACTATTAGTAAGACGCATCAACAATAGAGCGCCTACAAGTCTACAACAGTCAAGGCACAGATATGTACGCATCAATTCATCCAAATTTTTACTAACTAACGCATACACACACACACACACACACTCACATCTATATATATATATATATATATAGAGAGAGAGAGAGAGAGAGAGAGAAGAGATGTTTAACATACAGCTAGATCGAGATCTGTCTTCGCAGAAGCTTGCTCTTTCGCCAATTTCTCTATAAGATACAACACGAGTTACATATCAGAAAGTAATACATATCCAGAAATCGTTAAAATCAATGAGCTAAGAGTCGCCATTGAAATACCTGCAGCGAGCTTCAAATTCGCGTAGCTTCCGGAAGGTTGCCGTGAAGAGATCTGGAACGCTTTCGGAGCTCCGGAGCTAGACGATTCTAACGAAGACTTAAACTGATCGAGGCTTTTCATGCCTGATAATCCTACTAGCTTGCTCATTTTCGGATTCAAATTACACGATCTCGCAGCTATAGCTCCGGTGATTGAATCATCGCTGTGGATCGCTAAGTGAAAGTTTTATGAATGAATTGTGTAAATGATTAGTAGAGAGAGAGAGAGAGAGATTGAATGAAACCCTAGGAATTTGGGTGTGAAAGAATTTGGGGGAAAAATGAAAGAAGCGGCAAATGATTCATATGTGTTTGGTATTTATAGGTGGGAAGTGAGGCGGTTACACGAGGGTAAAATTCCGGTGTGACGCACTTATGTTTATAACGGTGGAAATCTCATCTACTTATTCATATTCATGTATCTATCTATCTTTGTTTGATAATTTGACCAGTCTTTATAATGATGTTGACTCGATCATATAGAAAGTTACGTACAGTATATAAAAAGGAAAAAAAGTTAGCTGAAGTTTTGTTTCTTAAACAATCAAAAACATATATTTATTTACATTGTCTCCTTTTTTTAGTTTTACATTGATTTGTAATCATCTTAACTAAAAAGAAGTATAGCCCAACAAATTTTTCCTAATGAAAACGTGATTTTTAAAAAATAACAAAAATATATATATTTTTTGTAATTGTTTAGCGATTACATTATAAAATTTAGTATTTAACTTTTATACAACTGAACCGGGTGAATAAGACTTCAAATTTTAGAATTTATAAGAAATCTCATTAAATAACAAAATAAAAAAATCTTTTCATACAACTTTTTTTTTTTTTGAACCGTAACTGTCGAATAACAACGTCCCCCACCATAAAATGGTGAGTTCCTTTGCCCATAAAAGATAGTCGGTTGTCTTAACCGGGTCCCGTTATATCCTACTCGAGCAGGAGTCCCAAATAAAAAAACCCAAAAGTTCAACCAACAAAATTAAAACAAGACATGTATTTTGCAAGGAGTTAAACGCTACACCTTTTGGATAAAACCTGCAAGGAGTTAAACGCTACACCTTTTGGATAAAACCCGAGTGACTCACCAAATCAAATATTATTGGTTAATTTATTTTCGGCTTGGTTTGAGCCTTTATTTTACCACTTTTGTCAGAACGTTTTCAAACTTTTTACCTAGAATTAAAAGTAAAAAGAATACGCGCATGTCCAAATGATTCCCATTATAACGACATACACGAATATGTTATACGTGAATTTGGTGTTTGAATTAAACTAGACTACAGAACATTCAAATATTTAACATTTAAGATATACATTATTGCTATGATATATAGCGAGTATAATATTTATAACAAAATAAACACAGGGTTTTACACTATGGGTATCATCATATGAATGACACAGGGTGTTACACTAACAATATACAATACAAGGCTGCAGCCTTCAATAAAACTCATAACTCGAAAATGCTTGTATTTGTGGATACATAATTCATCATTTGAAACAATTGAAATTACAAAAGCTTGTAGTCCTCCACGTGAATATAAAGATTCTACACGATCTTTATTGGCTAACATACACCAAGAATCAAGAAAGACACAGAAATATTTATTCCTTCTTCCGTTTCTAAGGTACTTCTCTAGATAATGCACATGCAAGGATTTTGTGTTCTTCTTCAACTTCTAAAAGAAGCCAAAATTAAACTTTTGACGGCCAGGTGGCTTGAGCCGACATTATAATTCCCACAATCACACCAAACAAACCCAGTGCACTACCGAAAATTTCAATTACAAGAATCTTCACAAACAGTGAGGAGTTTTGGGCATCAGATAGGGCGCAGCTGCTCCCAATAATTCCCACGCATAACCTGACAGAAAAGGTTAAACACTTAAACCACTAACAAACCGGCACTTATTTAAGAATTTCAAAGATGAGTATAGGTGGGACTCACCCGCATACAAGATTTGCAAAACCCACAATAATTCCAGAGGCAAAGATTGCATATCCTGCTCTAAGAGACTCGGGTTCATATATTTGTGTAGATGGAACGCTCTCCAATTTTGTTTGTAGAATAATGGCCACGATAACACCATATATTGCAACGGCTTCACAAAATATGACACTGTGATCACATACATGTTCAAACTAGATCATAATCAGAGACACTCGTGGGATATTAACAGAACAAGGTCTGATAATGTTTGATCAAAATAAACCGTATGAAACAAAGGAGAATAATATTAGACAGTATTTCATCATTAACGGAATAGAAGACAAGACAATAAAAATACGATAAAATGCAAATGAATCATCATGCCTTCATAAGTCAATAACATAGTTAACAGAAAATATGTATGCAGACAGCAGAAAGCCAGAAATCATCAAACATTGTATGTCTAGGGATCCTAGACTGCAGCAGATTGTACATGGATTATGCATGCAGTCAACAGAAATCATCCATAATTGAATGCCTCAGAATCCTTGAGTCTAGATGATAGCATATTTTACATGAAATATGAATGCGGCCTCAGTAAATAGGAAACATGGTTTGGAACTATTGGGATAGAAGCTGGTAGCATACTTCACATTAAATATGAATACAGCCACCAGAAATCATCAAACATTGTATTTCTCAAAATTAAAGACAGATTACTACTATAGGTTTGCTCACTGTTGTATGGTTCTTCTTGGATACCCTTTTATCCTGCTGCAACTGTTTTAAGATTTAACACTTGTTCGACTGTAACCGTGACCTCACTCGTGAATATAGAGTTTGCATATACAGAGAAACAAACAAAAAAAAGAAACCCAACACATAACAATATCAACTTCTAAAATATTACTTTATAGTATCATCCGGATAAACAACCTATAAGGCTTCAGTCTATGATCATTGTACATGAGGCCATTTGCTCCCTTCAACCAATTACCCTAAGAAATAAATATGCTTTATGTAAATGCAGGAAACATTTTGTGTGAGAGTTAGATTGTTTGTTTTCTTGAGTTCTAGACCAGCACCATTATACAATTACCACTTACTCAAATTTCAGTATGTGCAAATTGATTCATATCTCGACAGTTGAAATAATATCAAGCATTGTTAATCTAGTATATGATTGTATGATAACTTAATGTATGATATTCCACTTATACATTCGCTATCACAACAAAATTCAAATAATGGCATATTATCTTTAGCATTTGGCTTTCCAAATGTGGACGCATGGCAGGACTTAGCATACATGATCTCATGATTACACCCCAAACATTAGGCTAATTGAGGGCCAATAACAGCATTGTCTTTAGATGCTACTTGACTAGGCATGATTATATATTTATATGAACATCTTGTACCCTGAATCAGATTGTGTTCATTCATTATTCGATTGACCCCTCTAACTGTGTTGGACTGGATCACGATATCTCCGATTATGCCTAAAACCCGTGTGTAGTACACTCGATGGTCCGTCGCTCAACATTTACTTATTTACTTTATGAGCAAGACTATCTACATTTGAGCAAAGAGGGTGTGCAAATAGAACAGTAGATTAAAGATAACACTCTTTGTTCTATATGATGAACTGGTATGTTTGTATAATATGGTTATTTACCTTAAAAGGTACAAGCTGTCCATGAAATCCTCTAATATGAAGCATGATTTTTATTCACCAAAGTCCTTGAAACATAAATTGAGATGGTGTAAGACTCGGCCACTTGGCCATCATTATCACACACCAACATTGAGCTCCCAAGTTAATCGAGGAAAAAACAAAGAAGACAAGACAATCTTCCTACTTATGAAAGGAAAGAAAGGAGGGGATATTAGGCTCAATTTCCTCTTTTCTTCCTTCCCATTGCTTCCCCTTCTTTCCGTAAGTAAACTCAGGGGGAATGCGTAGCTCTTTGTGATAATAAGGCCCAGCTTCTAGTTTTAAGGGTCAAGTAATATCGTTTAAGTCCTAGATTACAAAAGTTCTAAGTTTTGAACGAAAACCATCATAACAGCACTTGTAACTTGTATGGATGTATTAATACTATGTGATCTCAGGTTTACAACAAACACAATTCATATTTCATAACATTGGTTGTGTTTCTAAGAGAATCAATAAATAATCATAGAACATAAATAAAGCATTCAAACAAAGCTACATCAATCATGTTGCATATCCGTAGAAATATAAGAAAATGGTCCATACTCTATAGCAAAGAATTCTTCCAAAATATTACTATTTCTTCAATTAGAGAAAGCACAGCACAACTTCTTGCATTGCCTTCATGTGAAATTGTAAAAGATATACTCCGTAACATTTACAAATAAAAACAGAGAAAAAAAAGTATCAACTGTTCAACCAACAATAACAAAAGAATAAACATAAGAAGTTCTAACCCATCTCATTCTTAACAAATCTTTCCCTCCCCTAGTGATCTTTTGGTAAAAGTATCCTCTTCTATAGACGGTGCATTTCAAAGTCTAAAATGGACACTTCGAGCCAACCAAACAACCTCAAACGATGTAGCCATGTGAGAAGCTATCGTCAAACTTACATTTCAAATTATCTTAAGAAGCAAAAGCGTATTCTTGCATATAATATATTATAGCAAGATTCTTTTCTACGGTAAGATGACATGCCATTTTCATGCTAAGGCAAAGGATGACCTGCGATATTCAGAAGCGCAGTTCACATACTCTAATCTAATGTAGACGGATCTGATTTTCGTGATCTACAAGACTACAACTCATCCGGTTTCTTGTATTCCTAAACAATACGAAACCTAGAATATCGTAACACTCTGAGATCTAAACATTTTCCTCACACTTAAACTAGATGTAAAAATTCAAAAACAATAAATTAAAAATTAGGGCTTTAATTAGTTACATATACATACCTAATAAGATTTTTTGACGTAATTCGAGGAGCTTTAATTGCTGCACCGATCAAACTACTTCCTGTTATATATATTCCCCTAAAATAATAAAAACAATATAATTATTATTTATTTACTGGATTAATGAATATATAATTTAAGTGATGTGAAATAAAGTAATTACCAGGCGGCGCCTAAGACGGAAACACCGATAGCGACGGCGATACCGATGGCGGAGAAGGTATAAGGGGAGATCTTTACCATTGCTCGTGCCCATGAGCCTGATGCTCCGATTACAATGCCGCCCGACATCGATCGATCGATCTGTAATTGTGTGGCTTTGATTTTGTGTGTGGGAGAGCAAGAGATTATTATTAAGTTGATTAAAAAATTGAAATTGGTTTTTAATTAGATAGATCTATTATAGCTAGGGCCTAGGCATGGCAATGGTTACTGACCCGGTGGATACTATAGGGTGTCAAAAAAAAAAAAAAAGCCCGATCCGACCCGAATGGGTTTGGATCATTTGGGTCGCCTTATTCGGATTTAATGGGCTATTTAGGTTGACCCAAACATAAATGTCTTATATGGTTTGGTATATGGGTTAAACATAGAAAGATTCGGGTGACCCGAATAACCCAAATAAGCTCTTTATATATTATTTGATTTTTTTTTTTTTATATTATTATTAGTAAAAGTAAAACTATCAACAATTTTTAATTATTAGAAGATTAATTGAAAAGTTTCGGTATACACTTTTATAAAATAGTGGCGTAAAAAAATGCCAATCTGTCATCCATAAAATAGTGGCTAGCACACTGTATCAAAAAATCTCCAACAATCAAAATCAATATTTCCGAAGTTCCAATCCAACCACCCATTCTTATCTTTTGCTTTTACTCGATCAAAATTACTTACACGGTAAAATTAATATTTGATTTTCCTTTTGTTTAATGAATATAACTGTGATGGATTATTATATTTCTTATTTCCGTTAATAACTAAAAATTATTGAGTATTTTTTGTTTTGTTTTTTGTATCTATATTTGATAACATTCTTATACTCTGTTGTTTTAGTTTTAAAATGTGAGTTTGGAGGCCAATCTTATGTCTAACTTTTTCTTTTGTAAATTTATTATAGATGTCCAGTATAAATCAGTTTGTTGAAGAAGTTATGGTACTAAAAATCTGCTTAATCATATAGAAAAATGTCGAGTTTACTTGGAAATACTAAGTCGTGGTCAAACAAAAATTGCATTTGAACAAGGGGATGGGGGAAAAAACAAAATGACACATTGGCAGTTTAAACAAAAAGCAGTTAGTGATGCTTTAGTTCACATGATAGTAGTTGATGAACTTCCTTTTAGTTTCGTAGAAAATAAAGGATTTAGACATTATAATAGTGCTGCAGAGCCCGCATTTAAAGTTCCATGTAGAGCTACCGCCACAAAAAAATGTTTACCAATTGTTTCTTGATGAAAAGAAAAAAGTTCGTGACTTTATGAAAATAAATATTGGTAGGATTTGTCTAACTACGGATTTCTTGGACTTCTACACAACAAACTAATTATATGTGTCTCATTGCTTACTTTATAGATAACGAGTGGAAGTTGAGAAAGAAAGTATTGAACTTTAAAGTTCTTGGGAGTCATAAAGGGAGTTGATATTGGGAAATCAATAGAGGATTGTTTGATAGATTGGGAAATTGAGAATGTTTTGACTATTTCAGTTGACAATGCAAGTGCTAATGATGTTGCCATTGATTTTTTGAGAAATGTTTTTACAAATTCAAACAATTGTCTATTGAAAGGTGAATGGACTCACATTCGATGTGTAGCACACATTCTGAATTTGGTAGTTCAAGATGGTATTAAAAAAGTTAATAAGTCGGTTGAGAATATTAGGTATGCGGTTAAGTGGATTAGACTTTCACCTTCTCGAATACTCAAGTTTAACCAATTTGCCAAACTTGTTAAATGTGATACCACAAAGCATTTGGTTAGGGATGTACCCACAAGATGGAATTCTACTTACAATATGTTGGAAGTTGCTCAGGCATATGAAAAAGCTTTTACAAGATATGATTTAATGGATGCTGAGTTTAGGAAAGATGTGAGACAAGCTGGTTTTGAAGTACCTTCATCGGATGATTGGGTCAAAGCTAGAAGTTTATGTGAATTTCTAGAGAAGTTTTATGAGGTTACTTTGAGGGTTTCCGGTACACATTATGTGACATCAAACACTTGCCTTGATGATATTGCTTTTATTCGTAGCCACTTAAATGAATGTATGAGTGATCCTCTTAAGGTTGAACTATATGAAATTGCATCGTGGATGAAGGTTAAGTTTGACAAGTACTTTGGGAAAGTTGAGAAGATGAACTTGTTACTATATTTTGCTTTGGTGCTTGACCCACGAAACAAGAAAAAATATTTGGGTATTTTAATTGATGACCATTATGGAATAAACGGGAATGAGGTAGTGGCTGAAAAGAAGAAATACATTATGGATGCTATGGAAAAGTTGTACCACGAGTATGTGAGAATTCATTCTCCAAGTAGTACTACCGAGTCTTCTACTTCATCAACAATATTAGGGAAACGCTCAAACCTCAATGTTACAATGTCAAAACCCCCCATGAGAAATAAATTAAGAGAAAAGATGAAGACGAACACAATTGAATCAATTAGTGAGTTAGAAAAGTACTTGAATGAAAGCGTTGAAGAAGATTCATCGAAGTTTGATATATTGGCATGGTGGAAGGTTAACAGCCCAAGATTTCCAGTTCTATCTTTGATGGCTAGGGACGTGTTCGCGATTCCTGTATCAACAGTGGCTTCTGAGTCTGTGTTTAGCACGAGTGGGAGGGTTTTAGATCCATTTAGGAGTTCATTGACTCCTAGGATTGTTCAAAGCCTCATTTGTACACAAGACTGGATTCGTTCAGGCTCTAATCCACAAGTTGAGGAAGATTGGGATACAATTCTACAACTTGATAGTGGTAAATTTATTTTCTGTTAGTTATATTAGTTTACCAGTTTATAAATATTATGTCTTTTATTTATTATTAGTTAATCTTATGCCTTTCATGAAGTAGAATTGGAGATGGAAAATGTTGGTACTTTTACCAGGAAATAGGGATCAAGTAATGACTAATAAGGTATAAACTTACATCTTTATTTGTATCATTGGTGTATATATAAAGTTGCTAAATGTTTAATTAGTATTGCTATTTAGTTTTTTTGAAGATCGAAGAACGTCAGAAGGTTGGAGCATGATGATAAAAGATGTCCTCAAGTTAAAGATATATGGAAAGCAGAAACTTTTTGAATATTTTGGATGGGTGATTAAACAACATCATCAGTGTGTTAATATTATAACTTTTGTTGTGTAAAAACTCTTTGTATCTCCAAGTCATGTTCTATGAATGTGTTAATATTATAACTTTTGACAGTGATTTGAAGTCATGTTTCATCAATGTGTTAATATTTATTTAGGTTAAATTTGGGTACCCGAAACCCGACCCAACTCGAATAACCCGAACCCAAACAACCCGAATCCTTATTCGGTTTGGGTTACGGGTTAACTTATAATTCTTAAAACCCATATAACCCGACCCAAATAACCCGAAACCCAATTAACCCGACCGAATAACACCCCTAAGTGATATCGGGACAAATGGATTATGAGGTTAATTAGTGCTATTAGTGGGGTTTATTTTATAACCTTGTGGTTTTGAAAACATGGAATTGGTTAAGTTTTTATTTTTATTTTAGGGTAAATTATACAAATGGTATCTGAGATTCGTTCAATATTGCACGTATCATACATACGTGAATTTTATTATGTCAAACATAATCAACCTTTGCAAATTTCCATTCAGACTATACCTGGCGCTAACGGACGTTAGTGGGCCGTTAAAAGTTGACATGTGCATGGCATGTGATGGGTTATTTTTGTCTTTTCACACTATCTTAAAAAGATAGAGGTACGAAACCAATAATTTTGGAAAACCCAGGTATCATACGTGTAATTTACCCTAAAATTTAAAATAATTATTATTACTTTTTTTTTTACTTTATAAAACTATATTTATCAATTACTATTATTATTATTATTAATAATCAAAAGTATATTATTGTTAATGATTATTATTTAGCAATAAGTTGTAATTTTATAAAATTTATTACTATTTTGTAAATATTTACTTTTATTTTATAAAATAATATTTTATTTCATCTTCATGATCAAATTCATGTTTTTCTACAATCAAAACAAAAACCAAATCAGTCTTTTTTTTTACTTCAAACAATAAACAACATTAAGATTCTTTCAACAATAATTTTATGTTTTTTACAATCAAAATAAATCAAGATCTAGTAATAACATTACATGTTTTTCAAATCCATTTTCATATACTTCTTCTTTTCCATCTTCCATTTTTCAATTAAATAAACCACTTGGTCATAGATGAGTGACCATTTGCCATTGATTATGTGAGGCCTCATTGATTTGTGTGTTGGGGGGAGCCTAACAAAAAAGTTGGCGCGAGTTATATCCTCGTCTCAGACCGGATTTAATCGACTCCTTATGGTGGTATCCGTTTAAGTGCATTTATCTCGGTACATTAAAACCTTGCATGGTGGTTGTGTAGGTACCAATGTGGTACAAAAGATTAAGGGGTTTTTTCCGATTTACCTTTTTCAAATAAAAAAAAAGGAAATAAATCTAGAAATACACATATATCAAAATCATCATGGATCTATAATCCAATATATTGAAAGTTTTTTATAAAAAATAATAAATTTTATAAACTAAAAATAATCTTTTATAAAATAAAATATCTAATATATAACTAAAACATGAATTTGAAGAAGGGCTGAGCTATAGACACCCCTTAAATTTCCTATAGACACCCGACCCCCAGAAGGGGGGGATCCGCCCCATCTGCCCGCCACAAGTCGCGCCGGGTGCCCAGGTCACCTC
>JAOEHQ010008549.1:0-16984 GCA_025447715.1 Asclepias incarnata
CTTCACTCTTTTGCAGATCTAAGCAAATCATTTCTTGAAAGAAAAAAAAAAAGAAAAGAAAAATGGTGTATACAATTCTTCATCCTGGAATTCGGCTGAATTCACTTCCTTCATCGTCGTCAACATCTCATTGTGATCGAAGAATAACTCATTTTGCATTTTTGTTAAAGAATAACTCATTCACTACTAATAGTAGTAAGTCTTTTTTTCCTCTGGGTTTTCGTTTGGTAATTTGTAAGTTTAGTGGGTGTTTGCCTGTTTGGCTTATTAACTTATTTTCAAGCTTGTTTGGCTAATTTAAGTTTGACTTTTTTTCTTTCCTTATGAGCTTATTTTGCAATTGCAAGTCCAAGAATAAGCCAAAAAAAAAGACTTATCTTTGATGTAAATAAGCCGGTAAGCTTAAAAATAAGTTGAGCCAAGCGGAGTGGAGGATCTGGGCATATTGCAGTAAGGGCTGAAATAGTAGTAATCTGGTATGATCAGCCAGTACTTTTGGTACAAACAAGGGCTAAGCTTTGTTGGGGGCCTCGGCCCCCTTTTTTCCTAGTTTTTATCAGTAATTCATTCGAAAAGTTTATATGTATTAAGCCGGCCCCTGATTATCAGTAATGCATATAGTTTCTTATAAGTTCTATATATTGATATGATGTCACTTGACCGTTTTTCATTTAATATATTTATTCTGTATAGGAAGGTTTTTAGCTGGAAGGTCCTCATATGATCAGTCCGAGTCCCTGTCTTTTATAGTTTCCGCAGCAGAAAAAGTGTTTGTTCCTGGCGCTAAAGGTGATGGTTCTTCTTCAACTGAGCAATTGGAAGCTCTTGATGCAGATACCGAAGTATGTAACATCCATTCACATTTTGACTCTCATGTGTTTTATATAAACATGTATATATCTTTTACATTTATTGTCAGGCATGTTTTGTTGAACGATTATAATGTAATAGGTGCTCACATTCCATCAACGTAACTTTCATTTTAATTGTTAATATCTGATCTTCCATCTAGTAAAAAGAATCAAGCACAATCACATTCTGACCCGTTTCCCTTTTAGCTGAAATTTTACCTATTTGGTCTGTCAAGAATAAACCGAAACCCAAATCAATGCATTTATAAGTAGGTGGGCCGTAATTGCTACCTCTAGCTTAAGGAGAACATGGCAAGACTAGAGCTTTACATATAAATCATCAACAGTAGATCCAGAATTTCTGATTTGGACATTTACTTTTTTAACACTACATTAAAACTTTTATGATATGCCCGTACTTTCCAAGTGGAGAATGCGGGTCAACCCTTAGACATCATGTAGGTGGTGGAAGCACATTAGTGATAGTCTGGGATGGAAAGCTTGTAAATGGAAAATGAATGAAATTGTTTTGTTTTTGTAAAGTGTAGTTAATTATTGATTTTAAATTAAAGGATATTTGGTGTGAGTATAAAAAAATTAAATGAAATTGTTCAGGGTTTGCAACAGTTGTGTTGCTTATTGTCATAGCGATATAATAGGCTGATCAGTTGAACTATGACATGAAAATAATGTAGGATGGCGTATTCACTGCATAATATATTAGCTCATTTATAAACGGATAAACGAATGTGGTTTTCCCTGTTTAGGTTACCCGGGGAAGGCCTTTTTTTACTCAGATGTGCACGGCCTAACCGGGGTATCCTGTGACCGTTTCCGAACCTTTCCCTGACCACCTCCAAGATTGTACTTAGCGGAATTCGAACTTGAGACTTCTTGTAAAGAAGTACAAGATGGAAATAATGTACGAAAAAGTTAGCATGTATTGCAAGTTCTCGGCGGGTCTTGTATATACTGCATGATATATCTTCTATCATTACTGAAGTTAAGGCATAGATAATAATTATGCCTAATTTAAGTGAATATGAATAAAACAACTATAACCAAGACTAATGTTGAAGAAGTGCTCATAGTTTTATTATATTTGGCCAATGGAGGAGTGGTGGGATTAATGGATCGAAGATATAAAGAGCTGTTAAGTTTTGGATTCCGTAAATGATTTTGAAATAAAAAAAGGATGTCCTTCATGTTTGATGTCCAGTTCTATTGGCAGTTAATTTCTGCCGTTCTAAAAAAAAGTTCTATTGGCAGTTATTCTATATTCATCTTTCCATAATTTAGGGGTGTTTGGATGTGCATTTTGGGACTGATTATCTGAATATTGCAAACTGAAGTTGCAATAATCTGTTTTCATGTTTGGATAAGCGCATTCTGCTTTTGATTTTTTCTTGTTATATACGGATCAAATAATCAGTTTTATACTGGCAACATAAAATCTGTTACTAATTATTATATCATTTTTTGCACAAGAATGATGTGTATATTTGTATAATCAATTTTTTTCAAACACAAGCAATTGATTATCCGATATATGATTATTCAGATTGGTCAATGTCACATGATCATGTCCACGGTGTTCAAACACCCTCTTAATAGAATAGTGGTGATACTTAAGTAAATTATTTCTCTTCTAATCATTTGCATGCTGTGATTCTTTGGTTCAGATATCACAAAGTGATTCCAGTTTAGATGAGGAACAACTTGATGACATGTCTGAGAAAGAGTATCTTACTTCACCGGTTCTGGTTGAGGATATTACAATTACAGAGGAAGAACCAATAGTTTCTTCACCTGACATTAGCAAAGAAAGTGAGGTCATCAGACAACTATCCATTCCTCCTCCTGGGGCTGGAAAGAGAATATATGAGATCGACCCACTTTTAGGAAACCATCGTCAACATCTAGAGTACCGGTAAGACTTTTTCTTACTTTTTTGCTGAACCATTTGTTGAACAAGGTGCAATGGTTGTGGGAAAATGTGTTTGGTTGACCCAAGAATCCTCTTTTCAGAACCATCCAGGAGGTTTTATGCACTAAAGTACACTTTCGGCAACTTTTGACCCATTTGACCTGTTCATATAAGCTGTTTCTAATTACTATAATAATTTGATCCTTTCTAATCATAATTTAAATTGGTAGAAATTGACACCTCTAGTTTTAACAGTCTGCATGAAGAATTAGTTCCTCAACGTTCCTAATTTTTTCGTAATTATTATGCTTATCTAGTCGTTCCAACTTTCTGACTACCTACAGGTATTCACATTACAAGAAATTACGTGAGTCCATTGACAAGTATGAAGGTGGTTTGGAGGCGTTTTCTCGTGGTTATGAGAAGTTAGGTTTCACTCGCAGGTATTTCTAAATAAATGTTGAGTCCATCTGAAGCTTATTATTATACAAATTGGAAAGTAAATTATGATTTATTGTTGTAGACATGCCATAATAATCTATTTCCTTTTGTTTCTCAAGGATGTGATCATTTACTATGCATCAGACATCCAAGCTTTATTGCCATCTGACTCAATTTTCTTGCTATTCTCAACAAAATTTATTATTTGGTGTTGAGTGTACTGTAGTAATCAATCTTCATTATACTATTTTTTTGCTAGTGAGACAGGTATTACCTACAGGGAATGGGCACCTGGAGCTAAGGTTTGTTATTGTCTCTGTTATATTATGAACTAAAATTTTCAATCCTTTCTATATAGAGGTGGCAAATTGGGTGTGTTGTGTGGGACTGTGGGTTGGGTAACAGGTCAAACAAGTAATCTTTGCTATGGGTCAAAATAGGACAGGTCGGGTTTCTGTCTTTTTCTCAAGGTTTTTTATAAATAGTATGTTTCTTAAGTAGGGATTACAAAGAAGATAGTATTTTTTTTTACCATAATTGTTTATTCATTTGCATAAGTATACTTTTTCTGACTTGTTAACCCGATTGTCCTGTTTCCTAACACAAAACCATAACCTGAATCAACCTGCTCATAAGTTAGTAGTTCAACACTTCTAAATTTGTATATTTTTTGTCGCGATAATCATTTTTTTAATTCCTGAATTTATTTTTTTTCTCAATAATTCATTTTAACAATCATTGTTTTGTATTAGGATCAAAGCTTCTTTCTCATCTATTTTTCTTAGAAAACCTAAAGCCCGTGTAAAAAAGGTACCATAGACCATTTAACAAGTATCCCATTCTCAGTTTATACATAAAAGAAACTGTATTTTGCATTTACGGTTTAATGTTGGATTGTTGGAAACATGAAAGATACTATTTATCCTTATTTAATATTGGGAAATGTATTCTAACTTGACAAAATCATGTTTATCCCACAATACTGTTTGTATATCTCTATACATTTGTTTGTATGAAACCATTTTTTTCCTGAATACCCCATTAACAGCAGATATCTTTTTTGCACTATAGTCCGCTTCACTTATTGGAGATTTCAATAACTGGAATCCAAATGCTGATGTTATGACCCGGGTATGTTTTCGATTGAGTTGTTATCCAGTTATGTGCTTATCTCAAATCAAAATCTAGTGCTTCCTTTTAAATTATATATTCAGAAAGAATTACTTCTTCGTCGTATTGTAATTCTAAAGTAAAACCTTTTTGATTTTACAATGAAAAGTATGGTTTTGGAAAGTACTCAGTTTGAAACTCTAAAAATCAAACGCTCTCTTTTTCTATTGGCCAGAGGGAGTACTAATCTTAACTTCTCTGATTTATGATACGAACAGAATGAATTCGGTGTCTGGGAGATCTTTTTGCCGAACAATGCTGATGATTCTCCACCTATTCCTCATGGTTCTCGAGTGAAGGTAGAACATGCTTAAGAAGCTTTAAAATAGTTGTGTATTGGTGGTATTCTCAATGATTGTAATGATCTATGAGACTTTATATACATATGTTGAAAGAAAGATGGGAGCCACAAAAGGGTGAATGTTTATAAAGAAGGGAATCGATATTTTTTTGTCGTGGGAACTGTTATGTCATGGTTACCTTGAATGTGACAATGTAGATTCGTATGGATACTCCATCTGGAATCAAAGACTCGATTCCTGCTTGGATCAAGTTTTCAGTTCAGGCTCCCGGTGAGATTCCTTATAATGGAATATACTATGATCCTCCAGAAGAGGTATTTCTTCTTGCTATAATTTCCATATTATGTTGTTTTATTGGTATTATTGACTATTTATGTTGAATATTTGAATAGGAAAAACATGTGTTTCAACATCCTCGTCCGAAGAAAACAAAATCTCTTATGATTTATGAAGCACACTTAGGTATGAGGAGTTCGGTGCGTACCTCCTCTCTCTCTCTCTCTCTCTCTCTCTCTCTCTCTCTCTCTCTCTCTCTCCCCCCCACGCCCCTTCTCATGATATAGATTGAAGTTTAGCTGCATCTTTGTCTCTATTTTTCAAGTAGTATGATGTCCATGCCTCCATGGTCATATTTATTGGCTTACTATAGTAGTAGGTTTTATTGCGTGGTTGGACGGGATGCCTAATTCTTCCACACTAAAAAACTTGTTTGCTTCCATGTAGGCCTGCCCAATGAGGGACAGTGAAAGATTAGTTGTCTTTGACTAGTGTATGCATATGCATACATAGAAACTTACAATTTATTATGGTAGTGCTTTTAATTCGGAACCATCTTCCCATGGGCATACCTACATGGAAACATACAATTCATCAACTGTTTTGTAGTGTAAAAAGATATTAAAATCTGAGAAATAAATGGTGTTTTAATGCATGCCCTCCATTTGGTCTTTCATGATAGTGTGGATACCCTGGTATTTTTTCTTGGTTCCACCACTATTCCTAGCATGTTGTTTATCTCCATGTAAGACATGATGTTATAAATGTGAATGACAGGTTATTATGAAAAGTAGTGATTGTATTTTATCTGGTATAGGAGCCAATGATCAACACCTATGCCAACTTCAGAGATGATGTTCTCCCTCGCATAAAAAAACTTGGTTACAATGCAGTTCAAATCATGGCCATTCAAGAACACTCATATTACGCTAGTTTCGGGTAATTTCTTGATAGTCCTTCACTGTTTGCATGTGTACATGTTTGTATACTCTTTAACAAAGGTGTCGAAATGGACAAATTGGACCAGTTGTGTAGCTGGTCAAAAGGATTAATTTTTGTCTGTAAAGGTCGGGTTGTGTCGAACCAAAACATTTTTTGTACACAGCTGTTAATATTTTTATAAATATTTAGTGTTAAAAGTTATGTTATATTTTTATCCATTTGACATTTTGGGTGACTTTCGACCGTTTGACCCATTTTGAACTATTGTTTTATATTTTTATCCATTTGACCATTAAAGATAAAACAATAATGTGATTCAACCGGGTTCGCAAGATCCCTTTATTGCCCTCATTGAGCGTTCTCGAAACCACTAGGGTGGTGGTCCAGTGGTTGGACATATGTCTCCAAAAAGGATGAAACTTCTTGGAGGTCGCGGGTTCAATCCCTGGCTCCTTAAAAAAAGATACCCTAGTGGCCACGGAGGTTCATCTGCTCTAACTCCGGGCTTGCAAAAGCAAGTCAGCTCTTGGGATTAGTCTACTCGCAAAGCGAGTGGGACACCCAAGGTTATCAAAAAAAAAATAAAAAATATGTGATTCGACCTATTCATAAGTAGATGGGTTGAAATTGCCACCTCCTATCCATGTTACTCCTTTTTCAATCCAAGCACTCTACTAACGTTTTTGGTTGGTGATTGTTTGTCACATTCTTCATATTTATTTATATCAAATTTTGGATATTTTCTATTATGCTATAGGTATCATGTGACAAATTTCTTTGCACCTAGCAGCCGTTGTGGGACCCCTGATGATCTTAAATCTATGATAGATAAAGCCCATGAGTTGGGACTGGTTGTTCTCATGGATATAGTTCACAGGTGATTATTGTTTGATCCTTATGTTGCTATCATTATGTATTTCGTGGTGGGTCGAGGATTTTCAACCAGGATATGGCCTGCTATTGCACCCTTTATTCTGTGGACGATAGTGATACAATTACAATTTTGTGTTTTGCTGTTTCATATTATGAATCATTACAATCTTTTAGTGCATACTCTGACTTCCATGTAGGTCCTGCCATGTGACTGTACTTTGCTTATTGACCCAAGTCCTGTACAAGTTTAGGTTTTTTAAATTGTCAGTTTAAATAAGATAACAAATGAGAGAGGAAATGACGGCATCTTCCTCCAAGTCTCCAACAATATGGTATTGACTAGAGATGGCAAAACAGGGGTGTTGGATGGATTGGGGAAATGGATTGTTTAAATAGCCAAATGTATTAAATATGATGATGAAAACTTAATTACTAAAATTTTAGCATAGTACTTTTAAATAAAGCATTAAGGTGCACTTCATTCAACATGCACGGCTCGTTTTTGACCTATTTAAGGAATTCTTTAAGTTTACAAATTGACCCGCTTGAGGTGCTATATTAACTGAATCAATCCATTTCTATTTAAATGGGTCAGAATTGCCACCTCTGAATGACCCATTTGAGGCTTTTTTTGTATTTAGCTTAAAAGTAATTGATTTAATGCAGCCACTCATCAAACAATACTTTAGATGGTCTAAATATGTTTGACGGGACGGATAGTCATTACTTTCACTCTGGAGAACGCGGTTATCACTGGATGTGGGATTCTCGCCTTTTTAACTATGGACATTGGGAGGTAACATCTTTTGAGACTCTACTAGGTCAATATTCTTTCATTTTGAGAATGGGGAATTAATGTATGAGTAATGGTTCAGGTACTACGATATCTTCTTTCAAATGCAAGATGGTGGTTGGATGAATATAAGTTTGATGGATTCAGATTTGATGGTGTGACTTCAATGATGTACACACATCATGGTTTGTCGGTAAGATACATGAGTTGTATCTATTTGCTTCGCCTTTTATTATGACTGGCGTGGAAAAATTATAACCTGAATCCATTATTAAAGGACATATTTATTGTTCCACTGTCGATGAAACACCAACACAAATTTGAGACTGAAAAAAGAATATAGAATTGGATATGTGGCAGGTTATGAATTATTGAGCTAACTTCTAATAATCTGTCCTTTGTTTAGGTTGGCTTTACTGGAAACTATGATGAGTATTTTGGGTTGGCAACAGATGTTGATGCGGTGGTTTATCTAATGCTGGTTAATGATCTCATTCATGGGCTCTTCCCTGAAGCCATCTCTATTGGTGAAGACGTAGGTTTCCTTTCGCGCTTCTCAATATTTTGGTTCCTATTTTCATTGTTCATCTTAAACCAAATTACATGATATCAATATTTAAGACATGACTTCAGTTTATAAAATATTTAAATGTATGTGTATTTAAGGTGGAAAACTGAGCAGGTTGAATAACAGGTAAAAATGGATTCTGGCCAGATAGGGCGATTTTTAAATACAACTTATAACAGGAAGGGTTACCCACATCTTTTGCTGTCATTTAGAAGAAATCTAGCTAATTTATGCATTACAGGAGATTACAGAAGTTAATTACTACATTAATTTTTTTTTTTATCTGTTTGGTTAAGAAGATCTAGGAGGTCGACTGCACTGGCATACACTTTGGACTATGATGCATATTTTAGCAAATTTTTTTCTTATTAAACCAATTCGACCCTGTCAGAGATGAAACATAACCCAATTGTGCATTCATAAGTATATGGGTCGACATTGCCTTCTCTAATGTATATATACTGGTCTAGTTCTTTTCTCAACATTAAAGCCTGAATGTAGATTTTGTGAAGATAAAAGTGGTTGTTGATATACTTCCTCTAAACCATCTATGTAAAGTAGACTTTAAGTTGATTGTGATATCAAGCATTACATCTAGTTTTGGGTAAATAGTTGACGAGAACATGCTTGTACAAGCAACCAGATTAAAGCCTTTTTTTATTCCCAAGTTATTTCAGTATCATAAATGCTGTTGTAGTATTTTTGATTGGAAGAAGCTGTGTAGAGGTGACAAATGGCCAAGTTACTTTTGAACGGGTCCGTTTGGGTTATATGGCTTATCCCTAGCGAATCAAATGAGTCAATTCGTAAAATGTTGGTTTAAAAGCAATTGCCTTGAAAGCCATCCTAATTGTATTCTTATTGCTTATGCCTTCTATTTAGTTTTTGCAATCATAATTTTAGCATTCACTTTTTAGAAAAATTTGACCTAAATGTTTGCAGGGTAATGGGTAACCCTAACACAGTATTCAACCATGCTAAAAACAACCTGTTACACAACCTGGCTGAACCACCTGTTTTGCCACACTAGTTATGTTTTTGTTGATCTGAAATTCAGTCTTGTCAGAGTAAATGAGTCAATGTGTTTCTTAAATTCCCATTTTTCTAGTGTGCATGGTGTTGGTATCTTATATTTTTCATGGTGGGTGCAGGTGAGTGGAATGCCAACATTCTGTATTCCAGTACAAGATGGTGGTGTAGGGTTTGATTACCGTTTGCATATGGCTGTTGCTGATAAGTGGATTGAGCTTCTCAAGTATGCAACTCCAAATTCTTCGGTCATTTCATAATTCAATTTTTAATGTCTGGAGAAAACTGATTATGATATTTTAACCAGGGTAAATCCCTTTTACCCGAGAAAACTGATTATGATTATGGTTTTCTAGTTATGTCAAAGTAATCAGGTTTTCAAAAGCAGGTAAAACTTGTATTAAGATTAATTCAAAATTACCTAACACTCTGAGGGATTTTCTGAATTGAATTCCAAGTTTTGAAGTCACTGTAAGTTAGAAACTCCCATCCAAACAACCCTTATACCATCCATACCACAGTAACCTCATTCTCTGGAAAGACATTGAGAGAAGATGAAAGTAGAGGAAAGTTATAAAAGTGGTGGGTTTGATTTGAGGTGGCAATTTGACCCATTCGCTTATGAATGGCTCAATTCGGTTTGTGTTTTATCTCTGAAGGGTGATATGGGCTTAAAAGGTTTTGATAAAAAGCAAGAGGTCATATGGGTAAACAATCTCTAAAAGTGTCGTTTAGATGAATAGAACCTCTGAAATCACTTTATTCACAAAAATAGATTCCGTTTATTGAATATAGCATTAGCCATCATATATTCATATTTGACGAACTAACTATTTATATAGACTGAGGGACGAAGACTGGAAAATGGGCGATATTATTCACACACTTACCAATCGAAGATGGTCAGAAAAATGTATTTCTTATGCTGAAAGTCATGACCAAGCGTTAGTTGGTGATAAAACTATCGCATTTTGGCTTATGGACAAGGTAAGTACTATTTTCTCTGCAAATCTTTTAGCTTTTTCCCATGATTTAAACTTGTGCTGTTTTGACATTGTACTTTCAGAACTTGATAAAATTTGGGTAACACTGTCTTGGAAAACTTTAAAATGCTGACATAGCTGAATGGTGTTTATAATAGTTTCTAAAAGCTGTGTGGTTACCATTTACTTATGAATGGGTTGATTTAAGTTTATTTTATCTCTTAATGCTCAAATCAAACTATTGACCTAAAAGGTATTTTATCACTTGATTCAAGTTCTAGATTTATATTGTAATTCTATAGTTTCTAGAATCGTATTTGACGCATTACATTTTTATCAATTTTTTAAAAATAAGGATCAATTCTTTTGGCAGGTCAATTCAACCCGACCCTCAACAAAATTCGTTTCTAACTAAACACGTATCAACTTGTTTCCTAAGTTGGCCCATATGCAATCTCTCCTTTCTGTTAACTCTTTCCAAAGTTTAGTGTTTTTAGTCACAGTTATTAGAAATCAGAGACCAGATGAGAAATCAAGTGAAATTAGATTGCTTTTTATCGTATTTTGGTGTTTTATATTATAAGGAGTAGATAGCTGTGTGTGTTTAGGAGGTCCACTTTAGTTTCAAATAACGTTTGTGTACTTCACAGGATATGTATGAATTTATGGCACTGGATAGACCAGCGACTCCTCTTATAGATCGCGGCATAGCATTACATAAAATGATCAGACTCATTACAATGGGATTGGGCGGAGAAGGATATTTAAACTTCATGGGAAATGAGTTTGGGCATCCTGGTAAGTCTATTTAGGGTAGGGAAAATTGCATTTTGGGTCAAATATTGTAAATGTCTTTTTGATAGGGGTATTTTTTTTAAGTCTTCGATTGAGGGCGAGATAATACCCAAATTGAAGAATCAACTCAGGTATATTTTCTAAATTAACAAGAATTTTTACCTTATTTGAAGTAGAATTTGTCCTAAATGGAAGAAATCAGGAAAGTATATGGCACAAATTAAATAATGAAAAAGAAAGTTGCCCAAATTGAAGAAACACGGTTTTACCCAAAAATGTAATGTTACCAGCTATATATGCCACATGATTATTTTGTCTATAGTTTCTCTAAATTTTCGCCAACTAAAATGTTTATGGTACTGGATGTTAATACCCGTTTTCCTTTAATCAGAGTGGATTGATTTTCCAAGAGCTGAACAACGTCTTCCTGATGGGAGATTTATACCTGGGAATGGTAATAGTTTTGATAAGTGTAGGCGTAGATTTGATCTGGTAATTGCTTTCCCCATTCATACTATTACATCAGTTAATTTTTATCTTTTGAAAGTTGGTTGTTTCCTGTTTCTTCTCTCACCGTATAAACCGGACCCAAAAAATCGAATGTCAAATCATGTTATTGCTCCATCTTTCTCAAGCAGATGTGGCAAAATGAGCCAGGCATATTGCAAAAAATACTTTTACAATAATAATTCGATTTTTGAACCAAATGTTTTGGGAGCTTACATGACACTTTAGCTGATTTCCAACCCGTTTCATTTGTAGCTATATATTTACTTTTCTCATTTGACATGTTGGGGATGTAACATGATCCACATCAATCACTTTTATAAGTAAATCATTCAAAATTACCACATCTAGTCTCAAGATAAGAGTCCATTTCTGATATTCGAAATTCAGTGACGCTACTTACCCAAATTTAATTGACATAGAATTTCAGTCTTTTTCCACTCCAAATTGTTCCTATTTTACTACTATTCATAGTTTGATGGAGGCTGTGTATTTGTTCTGGAATTACCAAATTAGTCATCATTGTTGAGGTCATAAAGATAAACTGATTTGACACTCAAAAAGTTAATTGACTCTTTTTGCACGGTGAAACCACTACTAGATATATCCTTCACCTAATATAGTTATTATTTATTGAAATGAATAGGGGGATGCAGATTACTTGAGATATCGTGGGTTACAAGAATTTGATCGGGCGATGCAGCATCTTGAAGACGCTCATAATGTATGTAAATTTGTGTGCAATTTAGCATATTTATTTTGTTATATTGATTATTAAGAAAACTAGATCAACTGTGGGTGGGCAGTTTATGACTTCAGCACACCAGTATATTTCACGGAAACACGAAGGAGAGAGAGTAATCGTATTTGAAAGAGAAGACTTGGTGTTCGTCTTTAATTTTCACTGGTATAATAGCTATTCAGACTATCGTGTGGGTTGTTTACACCCTGGAAAATATAAGGTACGCTTTGTTAATTTTATTTATTTCATGTTCTATTTGTAAAAATTTTCCCTCTAGAGGCGGCAAAATATGTGGCTTGATATTTGATAACGGGTTAAACAGCCTGATTGGGTTGACCAGAAACAGTTTTTTCCTAACGTTCATAGATTTTTCTTAAACAATTAGTATGTCAAGTATGAAAATTTTGTTATTTTCATTAGTTGCCTGATCATTTAGATGAAACAGTTTAGTAGGTTTTTTGTCTTTAAAATAGATGGATCCTCTATTCCCTGTCCCAAAGGCAAAACATGGTCCTCATAGGTTTTTGTATACATTGATTGTATATTGAAATGTTTACAATGGGTGCGTATTTATATATCTAAAATTTCCACATAGGTAACCTCTACAACTACTATA
Organism: Asclepias incarnata; assembly: GCA_025447715.1. Taxonomy (NCBI): domain Eukaryota; kingdom Viridiplantae; phylum Streptophyta; class Magnoliopsida; order Gentianales; family Apocynaceae; genus Asclepias; species Asclepias incarnata. The sequence goes on from JAOEHQ010008549.1 coordinate 12,816, forward strand.
TTCACAAATAGTCTACTACACTGCATGCTAAGAACGAAAAAGTAGGAGCTTGGATCTTAATAAGATGATATGAGAAATATCCGCTATCTTATCATTCGTAGATACAAAGTGTTCTATAAGATTCCCTTGAGAAACCTTTTCACAAACAAATGTAAAAACTGGCTTCCAAGTGGTTTGTTCGTGCATAGAAAATGATTGTGCCTATAGGTAGATTGTACCTAGATTGTTACACCATATCATACGATTGGAATTCACGCAGATCTTGAAGCCCAGGACAAAAACTTAGGCCATGGTGTGACGTAGACATTTGTTGGTGATGGGGAACATAGTTGGTTTAGTGGGTAGGTTATAGGGAATTGGTTTGCGATGTAAACTGAGATTAGGAGGGAACTGATGGTGATTGAGCAATGTGTGAAAGTGATGGAAATGTATTAGTTAGTATGTGAAGGTGATAGAAATGCAAAAGTTTCAGGTCGGGATGAAATAATATAGAGGATGGAGAATTGAACAGTTAGACAGGTGAGGATTGAACAATAGGACTAAAATAGGTGAGGATTGAACAATAGGACTAGGACAGTGGAACAATACTTGAGACGATTTATGTGTGGTTGTGTCGGCAACCACATGAGATGTTGCTGAGGAGATTTAAGGACACAATATTGAAGGAGATGATTTGGTAGGGACTTCATCGAAGTGAACATGCCAAGCAATGCAAAAAGGCTCCACAAATAACTCAAAAACATCGGTAGGACTCTATCCAAGTAAGCAACACCATGTGGTGGATTTGAAATCCATTTTCTGGCAGTTATAAAAAATGAAAATGAGGAAAGAGTCTTCGATTTGGTATAGTGCCAAATGGATAGTGGCAAAAACATTGAGCAACGTTGGGTTGAGCATGAATAGTGAGATAGTTCAACGATATGTCAATTTCGATGTTCGGAAAATCTCTGTTTTGTTTACTGGTAGGAAAAGACAGCCGATGAAAATTATTAAGTGAATTGAAAAAATTAGTTAAACTTTGAAATTCACCTCTCCAATGTGTTTTAGTTTATTGCCAATTTGCTTTTTAACCATTGTTACAAAACATTTGTACGTGTCATACACATCCAACATAGTTAAACTTCGAAATTCACCACTCCAACGTTTGTAAGTGTCATACACATCTACATGTATCAAGATGGAGATCAACACACTACATATATTACTGCATAAAACAAATATAGGGCCCCACATATCACATCAAACCAAGTCTAGAATAGTTCGAAAATGGAAACCAACTAATGATGGTTTTGATGATTTTCCCATTTGATATGTGGTACATTATTAAGTTGATAAATGTTTATAGAGATCACCATGCTTGATCTCTTATTCTAGTCAGGTAGATTATTAAGTTGCTTGAAACCATTTAGGCCGGATTGAGTTGGTTTGATCATGCATTCTCAGCATATGTGAAATTTTATTTATGTCTACGTATGGTATGCATCTGTCCATTGGGTGCGTACATGCATACCCAGCAAAAACAGTTGTATATTGCAGTTTTAAAAGAATAAAATACATCATTGTAGTGCATCACAAACAATATATATATATATATATTATGATTCTTTTATTAATTTAAGAATGGCATATATAATGATTTGATAGCACTACTTTGTGCCCAAAGTATCCTGACTAATAACCAATTTGGCCACCCCTTGGGGGTTCCACTCCGGTTGTGATTTCAGACACGAGAAATCTCGTGCGATGTCTTCTTACTTGTGTTTTTTTTAATATACATCAAACTTGGGAGACCCTAACATTGCTTCTTTCAGATTGCCCTCGACTCCGATGCTACATTGTTTGGAGGCTTTGGTAGACTCGACCATGAAGCTGAATTTTTCTCCTTTGTAAGTGATTTAATTCACATTTCATGATAAAAGGAATGTACTATCTGGTAAATTTTGTTATAGGGGACTTTGCTTTCGAGAGCAAAGATATGTTATATAAGTTCATTGTGATTGAAGGGACCCTTTAACTCAAACCCTTCTTTGATTATAAACTCAAACATACGTTCATGTTGATTTATAAGCACCTTCCCAGTAACGAACTTATGTTCCTTTTACACCCAATTTTTTTTTCTTTCTTAATTTTAACCAAAGCAGATGTACACACTTATTGAATTTAACTCCATAAATCTTTTGCAGGAAGGAAATCATGATAACAGGCCACGATCTTTCATGGTGTATGCACCTGCAAGAACCGCAGTTGTCTACAAGCTTGTAACTGATGATTTTGAACCCTCCAACGTTGCTAAGTAACTGCTACAAAAATCTATTATTTAAAACCATGTCTGGCCGTTGAAGAATGGTACCTAGATGAACATGAAAGGAGAAGGAAAACTTGGAGGGAGACTTATTTGTGAAGTTGGTGCTCTTAAGTCTCGGATGTTGTAGGAGTTTTGGTAATCTTGTCCTTACTAGTCCTAATAAATTACGATACGGTTTTCGGTTAGTCCACATCTTCGTTGCAATGTATAGCTTTAGAGAACAAATGTTATTTACACTAATAATGTAGTTTATAAATTTTATATATAGTAAATAAATTAATTTTCTTTATTGTACTTAACCAACCATGAGTTTTCATTCCCATTCCGTGTCACTTATCACTTCCGTCAACCAAGTTCTTCCTTAGTATAAACTAGTAAAATACTTTCGCGCTTGACAGCGGGTGCGAAAATCTAAATACCAAAAACATGTAAAGATGCACACACCATGCAAAGACATTTCTAATGGTTTTGTTTTAAAATGAACTTTACAAAAAGTTAAAAATGTCCATAGTTTTCTATACGATATCTTAAATTTAGTTGCAACAATAAAAAATGAACATGTATTTTTATACGTAAAATAAGTAGAGGGCCTACAATGTATAAGACAAAAGAAAAACAAAAATTAAAAAAATATCCATACCAGACTTGTGGGTCCACTGGTACAGCAAAGACACAAATAGCATTGGGGGTATTGTAGCTTGTGTTTTAGTTATTGTACATTTGAGTTAGTGTAGCTAACACTTAAAAGCATAAGACATGCCTTGTTAGTTGTACCTTGTGTTTAGATCATTGTAGCTAGTATACTAAAATCAACTAAAATTTGTTATTAGCCAACTATGCCTAACAGAAGCCAACCAAGCCAGTATTGTAAGCCAACCGAGCCGACACTGTAGCTCTTATGTTTTGATTTGTTATATATATAAATATATAATAGATGGGTGCCCGCGCGATGCTGCAGTGATGGTGGTAGCGGCAGTAGTGTAGTGTTGGCGACGACGGGTGGTGGTAGTGATGACGGCGGCGAGTAGTGTAGGTTATTGATGTAAAAGTAATTAATGTAAAAGAAGGTAATTTAGTTATTTTAGGACTTAAGGGATATATGTTGTAAATTAATTCATTATTAAGGATATTTTCGATAAACCATGTGTTTTAGTTGTTAGGGATGTTGATAGATTATGGGCAGTTTGGATATTTCGTCCTTATTTGTATTAGTTAGTTACTAACTATAAGTAACTAAATTAGTTACTTAGGAACTATATTTACTATTTCGTCCTTATTTGTGTATTAGTTAGTAACTAAAAGTAATTAAATTAGTTACTTAGTAACTAGTAGTTACTTATAGGTGGCAATTTGGGCGGGCGGATCGGATTGGGTGGTCAGGTCAAAATGGGTTCGGGTCATAGTGGGTTCGGGTCTAAACGGGTTGTTTAACAATATGTATCAAATCGGTACGGGTTAAAACGGGTTCGGGTTAAAACAGGTTCGGGTCAAAACGGGCCATTATAATTTTCTATTATTTTTTACAAATGACAAGAAAATATTGTATGGATTAGTATTAATATCTGGCTTTCTGCTATACGTTGTTAACTTAATAAAAACACATAGCTTTAAATATTATAATAGCCATCCTCCTTTATATCTTGGCTTTCAGTAATGGACTAATAGCTATATGCCTATATTATAATAGCTCTCTGTAATCCTTTTCTTACCAAATCAAGTTACATTTTTCACTTCATAACGTACAACTTATTAATATATACTTTTTCTATGCTTAGCATTTTTAAATATGGAAATAGCAAATGTTTCTCCATAATTTTCAGAAACTTGACTGCAAATGTACGGCCATCTCACCACCTTTCTTTTT
>JAOEHQ010008560.1:0-16983 GCA_025447715.1 Asclepias incarnata
CTTCTACTTTAGATATTTATACAAAATATAACCTTATATATTTAAATAATCTACCATCTACCAATATATATAAAAGAAGATCCTAAATTACTTTTTAGAAAAACAAGGACCATTAGATGGGTTTCTTTATTTATTTATAGTATTTTGATCAAAATGATGACATCATTATTCAACAATTTCATTTATACTCCCGAACTTTATATTTGTATACAAAACACACACTTTCTTATAATTTAATTAATAATAATAACATTATTATTTGTAAGCACTTTCAAGCATGAATATCGTTAGATGATGTTTTTTATTTATTTATAGCATTTGGATCAAAATGATGACATCATCATTATACAATTTCATTTATATACCACACTTTATATAATTATACAAAACACACTCCGTAATGTACCAATATATATATATATATATATAAAGAGGGTTCTAAATTATTTTTTGGAAAAACAATGGCCGTTAGATGAGTATCTTTATTTATTTATAATATTTGGATAAAAAATGATGACATCGTCATTAAACAATTTCATGTATACTCCCACATTTTATATTTTTATACAAGACATTCCTTATAATTTAACCAATAATAATAACACTATTATTTATAGAAACTTTTAAGCATGAATTTTAAGTAAGGAGACTCAACATTATTATTGTGAAATAAACTCAATATATTATCTTAAACCTTTTATTTTATGGTATGTATGTTAGTTTGGTTCACATTTAACTTCTATTATTGATTTCAAATTTTCATTTACGAAAAATTCAAAATGCAAATAGTTATATAGGTTTATCCGCGTATTACGCGGGACAATAATCTAGTTTGAAAGTAAAATATCCCAATTAACATGGTGATCTAAAACTGGAATCTTTGGCTAGATTTACCTTTATATGAAATAATAGTAAAATACCAAAAGTAGGAGGCAACAAAAAACCCAGAATGGCTATAAACAAAGGAGTTGTCAAATTACAAGAGCCTTCCTTAAGAGGCCCCCGTCCGAGCTTCTTCCCTACGTGGTCGATTTAAAGAGCATACGCTCATACACGATAGAAAGTTATTATCAATAAATAAAAAAGGGAAAAGAAAAGTAGAAAAAAGGACAATAAAGCAAGATCAAATGGGAAAGGATTTTAGATATTGAGATCTAGCAACATAAGTTTGGTATCATAAATCCAAGTTGAATCTAATTGCAGTGTTGAATTTTAGATATAAAAAAAAAACAGCCCACTTTAACACCGGCCCACAGGCCACAACCCTATCACACACACACACACACACACACACTGCCTTTAATCACTCACTGACTGACTGACTGACTGGAATCTTTGAACAGAGCACCTGTCTGAGTCTGACAAATAATTGAGAAAAATGAAATCAATTTGGGGTCAACAAACACAATATGAACCAATTAGAAATAGATACATAAACAACCATCACTTCCACCACGTCCATTCCTATTGACATCAATCAAAGATTAAAAAGCCCCTGAAAATCTGGCCAATAGTATCTTAACTTTCATCCTTTTTCCAATCCAATTGCCGCAAAAAACAAACCCCTGATATATATGCCTTTCCTCACTCACACTTGCAATAATACCCTACGTGTCTTCTTCAATATGGCTACCAACATTTTCATTTCATTTATGAAAAAATAGAAAAAAGGACTAATTTGTATATATATATATATATATTCTAGCTCCAACATGTCAAGTAAGTACTTCACAATTCAAAGCTAAATATGAAAATGAGCAGAATACTTAAAAGATTCAAAATTAAGTTAAATTTGAAACCCGGGTTCAATCTTCAAAATAAAAACATTAGCTCAAAGTGAAACGAGCCAAATACTTAACATTAGCTAAAAAAGAAAAGAGCCAAATACTAAAGATTCCAACATTAGCCAAATACAAAACCGGTTAAATAATAGAGAACTTGAGATATTAACATGATGGAGTTCTTAATGACGGCAAAAACTGGTAATGAAGGACAGATTTGAAACTATTCTTTGTACAAATGTAGTTTAAAAATGGCAGAGACAATGTTGAGCAACCACCCCTTATTTTGATTCCTATATTGCAGCAGCTGGAGCCAGGACCAAGATGCTAACGCTTTAATTTAACTGGAGTGACTCTTCCTTGAAGAATAGGCTCGGTATGCAACTAATGCAATTACGGCTGCAGCAGCCCCAACTGCAAGTGGTAGTCAAACATATATCAATAAAAGCTTGGCGATGAAAAAAGAAGACAAAAAAAGGTTGATGTACAGGTGGCAACTTTGAATCATTTACTTATGAATGGGTTGCTTAAGGTTATTTTTCACCTGTAACGGATCAAACTGGTCAAATTATAAAACGTAGGTTGAACAGGTAGAAAATCGTCCAAAGAGTGTGTGCGTGCGTGTGTAATGCACAAAATGTCTTGAATAATTTTCTATAAAATTTTGAAATAATATAAACTTCTTATACCAAAATCAACACGCTAACTAATTATAACAATATTTAAACTTTTGGTCAAAATATGTTTGGGGTCAGCTAGTCCCATTTTGACCAGTTCCCAACCTGCCTGACTACTTCATTATGCCACCTCTAGTGTTTTATTTAAGGGAAGCCGATATTAAACTATTACCAGAGGCAAACATGAGGGAGTGATTAACAAGGTGATGATATTGCTTCTTGTTTCTTCCATATTCGGTTTCAGGAACACTCAAATAACAGCGTTCAGCAGCGCTCACAATTCTCCAAAAGATGTTATTCATATTACTTTCCTTTACACTGACACGGATGGGCGCATCTATCTTCATTTCTTGACAGATCTAGAGAGAAGGGTTGCAAAAACAAGGCTGGAAGTGAGCGTGAAGTTCATATTGAAAAACTCAGAAAGATGATAAATCTCTACAAAGTAATTAACTAATTACCGCTTCAGAATCCCTAATTGCCATTGGGTAAGAATCCAAATCATCCTTAGCAGCAACGAAGAGACAAGGCACGCCATAACCAGTGTCTTCACCTCGCCTGGCTACATCCATAAGCAGTTCTGATGCTCTTTTCAAGGAATACTCATCCGAACTGTTACAAGCAACTGATTAAGTATCACTAACTTACTTATGAGTAGATCAATTTAGATTGTGTATTATCTCCTAAGGACTAAGGTTTTCTTTCTTTGAAGAATAAATTAATGTTTGTAATGAACCCACAACCTATTGGTTGACGGGTCACCACAAAACTGCTAAGCCGAAGTCCCTGAGGTGAAACCTTACATCTTCTAGGTAGTTTTCGACGGGAAGTCCTTTTAACTGTATCAGAGTATTATATATTATATATAATGTACTTATTAGACTTGATCTGAATAACATTACATTACATATAAATATACTACAGTCTAATAGCTTAAGGTGTAGAGTTTAGACATGTTTTCTCTTCTTATTTTATTAGCCTTTCTCAAGAAATGTATGAGCAGACACCAAGTCTTGTTAACATGGAGCATCGAGCTCACCTGTCATAAACAAAAACCGCTACATCACATGCAGCCAGGGACTCCTTACTTGAGAGGAACTGCTTAACATTGTCTTCTTGAATTTCATGCATTATAAGAGTCTTCTTAGTTCCCTGAAAAATCCGAGCATATCATGCGAGTCATATGTGTTAGCAGAAGCCATTGGTATACTTTCTCCTCTTGTCATATCACTTTGCATTGAAGTCAGGAAATTAGTCAAAACAGGCTGCAGTTGTACTTTTGGTCTTACCCTTGAGACAGTGGAACAATTTTTTACTAGCAGAAATTTAGATGTGAAAACGTTGACCCCCTTACTTATGGATGGGTCCATTTGGTTTATATTTATCTCTGACGGGTCAAACGGGTGGGAAAAACATATATGACTTAAAAGGAAACAGGTCAAATGGGTCATAAGTATCCGAAGTGTATGTTTAATCAATAAAACCTGCCAAATAATTTTATTCAAAATTTTTGATTATAACTGACATATTTGAGACACGGCTATTTTAGACATCAATGTTTCAGGTCATCCTGCCCTCTACCGAAGATTGCATATTTGACCTCAGCCTGTTTCAACCCATTACCAACTGGCTTTCAACTTCTAATATCTATGAATTACCAACTGTCCCGATTGGGTAGATGGCACCCAAGAAGAAAAAGGCATATAAGCAAGAAATGATTATTATTTGATACGCTATAGTTAATTTTGCTTCTAAAATCGCAAATTTTTACAGTAAACACTCACCCGAAGCTGATCAACAGCATTGACTGTATAACATTGATTACTCGAACCATATGAGTTCTGGAAAGGCCTGCAAATAAATTGAGACCATGCTTTATAACTTATGACAGCAAAAGAGCTCTTTCAAGAAGTTTGTGAAGTGGACAAATTAACTCTGAACATTTAGCAGAAGTTTTCAAAGAGAAAAGCTTAGAAAGAGCACCTTCCAACGTGCGAATTTAATAGGGCAGATTTGCCAGCATTTTTGGGTCCAAACACAAAACACTGGAAGACATGTCTGTCAGATTGTTGTTTTTTAACGTCTAAGGTTCTTTTCCTAGTAACACGAAGTGCTGTCGCAGGATCATTACGATATCCCAGGTATATTAGATAGGCCAAACTTTTTGCTGGATCGAGTAATGTCATTAGGGCCCACTGCAACCATGAATATAATGTCAGTAATGCTGAGCATACAACTAACACAAGTAATACAACACCCGAAATCCAATAGAGCCACTATCAAACCCTTCAGCCATGAACATTTGAGAACAGCTAGAAGGGAGACACCACAACATTGATGGGGCTGATGGGTTTGGTAACTGATCAAAACAAGTTCGAGTGAAACACAAGTAGACTTTTGGTATGGGTCAATCGGGTTGGATTAATCTGACATTCCCCAAATGAATTTGAATCTTCTATCAAAACTTGGTACGTCAGATATGTTTGAAAAATTCTAGTAGAAGGTATAGACCAGGGGACAATGTACAATGACATTCTAGATAGTATAATCCAATTGACGGTATGACAAACATATTGAAGAAAGCTATTCCAAACAGCCCTTTTTTAATGCAATGCTCACACTGATATACATAATTTTAATGGAATAACCACATTATTTTTCCTGTACTATTTCAAATATCATATCCATAAATCTTAAAATTAAAAGTGGTTTCAAGATAAATATGAGAACAGCTAGAGCAGAACCAACATCCACTGGAACTTAATTTGGAGTATCAAATTACCTTTAAATAGATATTTCCTGAAGGCAGTTTTGCTTACACTAAATACATTATTAATAATAGCAATAAAAAATAAACTATCCAAATGTATGTTGAATTAATACATACGCATCTCTACCTGGACTGCTCTAACTTTCCTACAAAATCATATTAAATGTAGAAAGGACCCATTTAAAATCCGTTAACTTCATATGTAGCAATCGATTTTCCTTCTCATCCAAAAAACAGTGACTAGCATTTGTGGTATTAATGGATGTAACGACTACTCTCATTGAGTGAAGTCTCATTCAATTACACATACAAAAATGCTCAGGAAATTCTTTACTGGCTTTTACTTGGTAAAACATTTACGTTTACATATGTGCGTCTATAATAAAACAAGTAGATGTCCATTTATTAATAATTATTTTAATGGCCGCTTTCAGGGCCATCTTTCAGTATGCATATGCCAGAGAATTTGAACCCCTCAGCAGACCAGCCAAAAATACTAGAAAATATGTACACAAAGTAGATGAAAATAAAACGAACAGAAGAAAATCAGAAAAGAAAAGAAAACACTTAAAAGAACAGTGCAAAATCAATCACACACCTGGGAAAGAAACCCAGAAAGTCTTAAATCCCCAAATTCGGTTCTCTCCGCACTATTCTTGTATGGAGCTTCATCCCAAGGACTGAAAGGAGAATACAGATTACACATGCATTAGAAATTACTACTAAAGAAGAGAAAATGCCACACACACACACACACATACACACACCAAAAGGGAAAAAAAATCACGTTTAATATCAAAGATCCCAAGAAAATATTATAGAACACAACTGATTCAGTTTCCAAGCCAATTCATGTGCACCTTTCAATCAATCGTCTTTAGTATACAAAGCCTTTCATATTCGAAGTTCTCACAAAACAAACAAGGTAAAACAAACAAATACAATGAAAACTTGGAAAACCGACAGACCTTTCCGGTGCAGTTCCAAATAGTTCATAAAGCTCGGAATCCTGTAGAGCTCCGTCCTAGCAGGAATGAAAGTTCACATGTGATACACATAAAGGTATATCAGCTAAAAGTTTCAGTATGTGACCTTAGGTTCAAAGCACGTAATAATTATTAAAAAAAAAAGAAGCTAAAGCTGGAAGTTTACTACAATGGCACAAAGTTTGTAGGTCTATATTGACTCGACTCTTACGAGTCTAACAACTATGGCACAAACAACAATAGTGTAAGATGTTTGACTGTTTATGATGTCAGCCATAGTGCAACATTATCAAAAAATAGGTTCCCTTTGCTTCCTGTCAGAAAAGACGGAAAAACATTCACCAAAAACAAAGAAGGAATACCATCTAGGTAGAGGCAATACAATTTGCATTGGGACAACGTTTCTAACTATACATTTAAGTAGGTTGTACAATCTACAAGCATGTTCAAGTCTCAAATACTCTAAAGTCACTCTACTGAATGTCCATACAGCTAATATTGAGGAAATTTATTCAGTTACGAAATAAAGATACCAACTTATCAGTCACTCACTGGAGAAAGTAGTAGTTGTACCACCATCAAAAATTGGATTAGTGAAACTAGCTTAACCTGGGACAAACAACTAAACAGAACGGAAGACCAAAAAGGCAGAAACGACATTATTTCATGTTTCCAACAGCTATAATGTGGAAATTTATACAGTTACAAAATAAAAATACTCATAAATATCATCGCTCCTTCACTGAAGAAAGTAACAGCTGTACCATCTAAAATTGGATTAGTGATACCAGCTTAACCCAGGACAAATAAATAAACAAAATGAAAGACCAAAATGGCAGAAACCACATTATTAAAGGAATTAATGAACATCAACTAAAGCAGTTCAGAAGTAAATAAAAGGTGAGAGAAATTTGTACCTTATTAGAGTCAAAAGAAAAGAAAATTCCCATCAGGAAGTCCACGGCTTCACTAGTCAACTCAACACTCTACACGAACACAACCATTGAAAGATTATTATGGGTATTATTTCTGAAATATAATATCTGAAAAACCAACTATGTATACAAGATGGTGGATAACACATGTCTTTCAATGCCAAACTCATCATGGTTGCAAGATCTTCTGTATTACGGATTCAAAGTAACAACTCGAAATCCTAGTACATTAATTGTAGAAAAAAGATAATGTATGCAAATGTACAGAATAAAAGAACTCCTCCAAGCCAACATAACATCTTCATATATCATTTTAGTTTAAATAACCCTTTTAGACCAGATTGTTAAAACTTGCTTCTGGCTATCAGTCTATTACGATTCTATTGCAGCTCCAATATTGTATGCATTTTCATGCATACAGATAACAACTTTTAAATTGGAAACTTAATTTGTTAATGTCTTCTTGAAAACCCAATACTTGCAGCAGTTACTATAAGAAAATTAAGAAATGAAATTTCCTACTAACATGTATGATCCATAAGAACTCAATCAAAGAAAGCCTGTATCAAACTTTTCCGTACTTGTCAAACAAATGTTTCCGTAGACTATGTATTAAAGCGACAAAAGTAAAGTAAAAGGAATTAAACATCTGGTCATATATGAAATACTTGAAGTTAATAGGAGCATAACCTGGTCGGGAGCCTTTTTAGATGGAACGGGAAGATTTTCCTTCCGGAGTTCAATGTCATCATTGTAACCAAATTTACGCAAGACGGTCCACGTTGTCTCAAGGCGGCCTTTTTCAATAAATAGGGCATGAAGAAAAAGAAATCCAGTCATGGTAAGCCCACGGTCATTGACCCCTTCAGGTACCTTCTCCTGAACAACTCTCTTAACACCCACTATTTCAGCAGGTTGTAGCGGAGCATTGAAACACTTAATCTGTTAAAGGAAACACAAAAGTAGTTCGTTATGTCTATACAGAAACAGCTTAATTTTTGTGGCCAGATCCCATCTCTATATAGAAAATCTAGAAGTCGTCCAGGAACTCATCATTATATGAAAGTTTAAACTTTCTTATTATGCAAGATAGCAGAAGACATATTACCTGAAATTCGTTTAACTCGCTATCATTTAGGGCACTGTCCATATCAAGATCACAAAGACCAAAAATTCTTTTTAGTGCTCTTATGCATCGGGGTCTCAAAGTTTGAGATTCTTGATCAAACAAGGGTGCTGTTGGATGAAGCACTGCTTTTTGAGCATAGTAGAAGACATCAGGTATCTATAAAACAAGATAAAATGAGCTTGTGGTCTAATCATATAACAAGACTAAAATGATAAGTCTGAACAAGATATGGCAAACAATATTCATGCATTCTAACAATATCACCAGATGATCGTCCTTCACTAGTACAACATCTCAAGCTGGTGGTGCAAGGGTCCTTACGATCTCTAAACACTATTACAATAATTTCCAATCAAAGGAACACAAATGCATGAGGCAAATTAAAAGGGTGTTACATTTTTGTTGAATGTAAATACAGACAAGTGTTTTTAAAGAAGTGGTCATGCATACATTTAGGGAAGTTTATTTTCCGTATACTTATATACCTCTAATGTGTAATTTCGAAGGGAGGAAGGAAAAATCAATCAAAAACTTATGGGGTTGTTCTCTCCATAAACTTAACTTTCAAATCAAATATTTATATTAGCTTTGATAGGGACCTCTAATTGGTATCAGAGCTATGGCAACCAACAAAGAATGCAATGAAAACTTGGAGGCTGAGTTGGGACAACTCAGCAGATGAAACTCAGCATCAATGACAAGATGCAACACTTGAAGAATATTTCTGACAGCTTTCTGAGACGGTTCTTTCCCACAAGGGAGACATGAGCCACAAGAAAAATGAAGAACACAAGCATGGAGGAAAGCCAAAGTACTCTTCCAGGTTGGCCAAACTTAAATCCAAGCTATTACAGCGATGATCCCACGTTTACAAGAGTTGATCACTTCTTTGAATACCAAGATACACCTACTACACAAAAGATCTCTTTAGCTTCTTACCTTCAGCAAGGTGAAGCCAGCCAGTGGTAGCAGAGGCTACGTAGGGGGTATAAAAAGTAAGAATTATAGGTTACATGGGATATTTTTGGTCCTACAGGTTGTGAGTACTGAGTACTATCATGGAGAATTATCATAGATTACAGAAGTCGGCTCTTTTTATGACTATCAGAATAAGTTTGGACGACTCTGGACATCTTTGGTGATCAAGTAAAAGGATGGCCGCAAAGGGATTTAGTCGGCACATTTATAGGCGGGTTAAAATCTAAGATTCGGATAGCACAAGGATGTTCAAACCTAAGACATTAAAGGATGCTATCAGTTTTGTTATGATGAGAGATGAGCAATTATCATTATCTCACTCTATAAAGAGATTTACCCAACCTTGCATGGAGCCAACCATATTACCACCAGCAAAGAGCACATCAACCACAACTATGAAGCTACTCACACAGGATGAGATGCAGAAACGAAGGGCTTAAAGAATATCTTTTAATTGTGATGAGAAATTCACCAGCGGACACAAATGCAAAGGGGCCACAATCGCTATTCTAGAAGGGAATGTTAATAAATCAAGTGATGAATCTTTGAATGCATATGTTTATAGGATTAGTTCTACTTGAGGACAAGGTTCCACGTGAAGAGGAGGGTATCGATAGGCCAATCAGAAGACCTCAACGTGTACCCACAGGATTAGTTTGATAGTTTAATACTTGAAATGAGTCAAGTAGTGGGTTGTTTCTTTTTTCTTCTTTCTGTATGTGTTAGATACAATAGCAAAATTTAAAAATTGGATGCACATATTAGCAACACTTAAGGTTGGATACAGTCATACAACTATGGATTTCGGGCAATACTTGAATACATTTCTAAGCATACATGAAAATATATAGTCATTGCCTAAACTATAAAACCTCGTGTACAATACATGCTTCATTTGGAAGTTTAAAATTTGAGTAAAGGCAGGTCAAAACTCATAGCCACTAATCTAATTACCAGATTACATATTTCCAATGAACACGAACTCTTAAAGAAAATTGCAAACATTTAACCAATTATATCAAAGCTAACCACGATAAGTTGATAACATACCTGAAGAAGGTTAGCCGCAGAACACTCTATACAAGTTTCAATCTCTCTGAACTGTTGCATTAGTGGAGCCATCTCATGCTCTAAACTAATCGGATAGTTTTCATCACGCAAATCCAGCTTACAACCTACCACGATCACCGGTACCTTCACCTATACATACACACATATACACAACAATAACAAAAAACACAAATCATCAAAACAAAACCTCTCAATCTCTTTTTTCATCATCATACAAACAAATAACTAACCTTAAGACGACGAACTTCCGGAAGCCAGAAATTCTTAATACGATTAAGCGTTTCAGTTTGATCACAAGCGTAAGTTACAACAACCGCATCGGCTCTTTTTAATTCTTCCTCTAACTTAGCTTTACCTTCCAAACTATACGTATATATAAAACATATACATAAACATATAGCTACAATCAATATATAAATATATTCAAAGGAAAAAAAAAAGCACAAACCTAGATGCAGTATCAATAAGTATAACCGGAACGTCATCAGGAAAGCAATCAGCTGGCAATCGAGTTGGCGGAAGCACCGGCGCAACACTTTCGATAAAATTCTCCGACGCAACTGCGGCGATTAAGCTTGATTTACCGGTGCCACGATCACCGACCACCACCACACGTACGGAACTCCGGCGACCTGGAATCCTTACTGAACCGCCGGACATATTATTTTATTTGATTTGATTAACTGCAATTGAACAATTTCATATATAATAATAAGCTGAAAATTAAGCAATTATATTATTATTATATTTATTATACATATATGTCTGTGTATATATTGTTGATTTTAGATCTATATAATTAATTAATAATAGTACAGTAATAAAATAATGAATAAAATACCTGCCTATAAGAAAGAAAAAAAAAATAGAAAGTCAAAATACGAAATGATGGAGACAGAAAGTGGAGTAATTTGTGAGAAAACAGTGGGGTTTTGGAGGAGAATTTGTAAGAAAGAATTTCTTGAGGGGTAAGTTTTGTTTTTTTTTCCGTGTGGATGATTTGGTAAGTTGGTGGTGGTGACTTGTGCTTTACTCTAGAAATTTTATCATTTTTTCTTAAGAAAAATGATATAAAAAAAATCTAATAAATAAGGTTCCAACTTTTCAAAACCCATTATGATTTTAACCAGGGGGTTTGAAAGCACACGTTGTGGGGCCGTAATTATCGTTTTTGTATGTTTTTTTTTTAAAAGACAGTATCACAAACATAATATTGTAAATGTGTTTACTCCCATATAACTATTTTATGCAAAAGAACTAAAAAGAAAAAACAAACAAAAATTAAAAAAAAACAAATCAAAAAGTAATAAACCAAATAAAAATAAACATAAACAAATATATATATATATTGAATGAAAATTAAATATAGCACTCATTTTTTGGTAAGTATGTAATAATATAAATAAAGGATAATTGGGCTTTTAACTTAAGTTTTTGGTTTATGACAATTTTTTGGACCCTCCTCTAAAACCAATAAAAATTCAAAGGGAGGGGTGGGTTTCGAACCGGCGACATCCATATCCAAAAATGGCGCGTTTACCACCTCAACCAACAACATCCTTGTTTGTTATTTGCTAAACTTAATATATATTTTAAACCCAGGTTTTTAGAATATTACTATTTACATCCATTTCCTTTAATAGATGAAGTAATATAATTCTTATTATACCTGTTTTATAAAATTAATTATTTATTATTTATTAACTCTTTTTGATCAATCTCTTATACATGTTTTTCGTCTCCATCTTTAGAGCAACAAGCCAAGAACAATCTTGTATTATTTTTTCTCTTTTCGTTCTTGCTCATATTATGATACCATTAAACAACTTTTTCTTCATTTTTTAATCTTATGTTACTATTATATAACATAAAAATGGCTATATAAATGAATGCTAAAATATTCTTTTTCATATATGCAAACAACTTTTTTTAAAAGATAATTACATTACATGAACCAGAAGGTAAGAAGGATCACCAAGGAAGTGTTGTACCAAACTCTTTGCAATTAATTAGATGATTGCAATGTCAATTGCCAATCTTAATAACTACAAAGACAACAAATAAATTCGAATTATAGAAGTCTCCAACCCGGAATAAGACGGTTGTAGGGAGTCATAAATGATAAAAGTGGTTCTGTATTCTCAGATAATCTGGCATTTATAAGAATGGGAGAAAAGTAAATCCAATTATAACATAATGATGCGGGATTTATTGTTGTTTACTATATATTTTTTCTAAACTACAACTTAACTTTTTTTATAACTTATATTATATTTTATACTTTTTAATAATGAACTTTTTCTAATAATTATAATATACATAAAATACAATATAAATTATTCATAAATTAATTTTTTTGTTAACGAATTCATTTATTAATATAGTTTTGTAATTTATCAAAAGATTGTTTTATTTATAAAAGAATACATGTATCACGTTATTTTCTATACTATTAAACACCTTTGCAAGGCTGCAACGAACCATTATAAAAATCATTGAACAACCTCCAAAAAATATTGAATCCCGCTGCATTGCGCGGGTAGTATGCTAGTTATATTGTAGTTATTATTAAGTTTTTTTATTTTAAGGAATTGTTATTATTATTTATTGTTATTATTAACCAGTGGCGGCAACATTCTTCAATATTGAGTCATTGATATCAAATTTTCTTTAATATCTCCTGTTAGGGGTGGACGGAGTACCCCGGTGAGGGCGCGGTGACCAGGCCGGTCACCGGGTGGAACACCATCCCGACCTACCGGTCATCGGGTGGGTGGGAAGCAACATGGTAACCGCAGTGCCCACCTTCCTCACCACCCGTCACCTTATATTTCTTTTGTTTTTTCTTGTCTTTTGCCTTTTACCATGTGAGGAGAGGATGGTGAGGCATTCCTTGCAAGTGGGGAGGGGGTGGGGAAGGATATAAAAGGTGGGGAGGAGTGGGAAGAGGTGGTGAGGTACTCCCCCCGCCCTTATCATCAAAGTACTCATATATCATTTTGTGAAGGCCAAAAAAGTTTGCACCAGTCCTGTGCTTTATTAAGTTATACACTTCTTGGTCGTGTTTAAGTCCTTTACCCAAAAAAATAGCGTTTAAGCCCTTTCAGCTAATCCCCGGTCCAATCGTTGGACTAACTTTCTTCTTTTCTCTGCAACATTTTTTTTTCTTTAATAAAATTTGATGTTATACTATTTTCTCCTATGTTATTGTTTTTTCCTTCCTGATGAATTGAATTGTAGCAAGTCCTTTTTATTATTCTTCTTTTTCTCATTGTAGCCTTTTGGGGATATTTATGTAGTTTTTAGTGCTATTTAGTTGAGCTACTTAGTGCTACTAGAAATCGTACCCGCACGATGTGCGGCGGTATATGACTTTTTAAATTTTAAAACATTTGTAAATTAAAGTTAGGACATTCTACAAGAGGTGACGGCGGACGGCTTTGCCGACAGCTGACTTCGACTTTGAATTGTCTAAAACACACGTATATATATTATGTTTGTTATTTATTGTTAAAATATTTAAATATAAAAATAACTAAGTAGATTAAATACATAAATATAAATAAGATAAATATAGAAATATTAAAAATTTTGAATTTTAAAACACATTGCATCTCATTTATAAAAATAGTATAGATATAAGATTTATTGGTCTATTTTGCATAAGTTAAGTAGCTAATATCTAGAGTTTAGTCTTATTAGTCCAATTGTCCCTACCTTATTTTGAGATATAAGCCCAAATATCAAGTATCTATCGCCCACAAAGCCGGGCCCAAACTGTGTTTGTTTGTTTGTTAATACACTTAAATTTAGGGCTGAGTATAATACATATTTATTCAAATTTCGCACGTTTGATATATAGCTATTAGCCATTTTAAAGCCAGTATCTTTTCCATTTTTGTTTATGTGACAATAATCATGTTAGAATGCACTAACATACAGTTTAAATATTACTATCATGCACTGTCGGTTGGAAAACATATATTTTTTCTATCGACACTGCATGATAGTGTTAACTAAGATGCATGTCAGTGTAACTACTGACATGCATCTTAGTTATCATTATCTTAACTTCATCCTTGTCATCCATGACACTAAGGGTAGCACCCGACCGTATCAAACCACCACACTATCTCTTGGATCGCCGCCCATCAAATCCAGATCATTCTCAGATGCGTCCGGCTTTCAACCCCTTTATAAATGCCTTGAGGTCTACGATCGATAAGGGCGAAACCCCCCTGAACGGCGTAGCCGTTCGATTAAGGGGTTTCGCATCATAACCTTTCCCTATATATATATATATATATATATATATTATTTATATTAAATTGATTATGTATATATAAAATGATTTACAGAGTGAATTTTCAGCGGCTGGAGGGGTATGTACCTTAACGCCCTTTTGATTGTGGGACTGGGAGGTGATCTTTAAACGATTGTTTTTGGCATCAGTCAATTGTACCGTATAGTTGTATGATGCGTATATTTTTTATATGACTAAAAAGATTTGTATAAGGAAATTTTTTATATGGCTAAAAAGATTTGTATAAGAAGCATTATCCTTTGATTATTGCCTTTTGAGGTTAACTCTCCTTTGTTCTAACAATGGATAATGTTTATATTTTTATATTGTTTCTTATTATGGGTGATGTAGTTTAGTTAAGTGGGTGGATTAGCTTTATATAGTAAGCCATTTGAGTAGGAAGGTGGAAATTGGAAGCCTACCTTTCTAATTCTATGTCATAAGAATAGGATTGGGCTCCACTTTCTCAAACCAAACCATCTGAATTTGTTGTTGGGTGGGTGTTGTTGTGGGTGGGTGTGAAAGATCGGTTCAAGGGACACTTGTTGGCTCTTAAGAGGGTCTTAACCATGTGTTGCATCAGGTTCATACATTTGTTTATTTCACTTTAATTTGTTTACCAATATTAGCATCATACTACATAGTTGGTTAGCCGCTTTCCTTTCCTTTCCACTGTGTTTCAACCAACAAACAAAAGGTGGAATGGGTGCCACCGAGTTTAATTTAACTTTAAAGTTTTATCAAGTCTTGAAGTTATAATTTTATAAGATTTTCATCCAAAATTACTATATGAGTTAAATTGATTGTCATTCATTGCATTTTAGAGCTACGATTATATATTTTTAAACATCAATTAGACCTCAAACATCTTCTTAATAATTTTCAAGCCTTGGCTACCAAAACTAGGAATTAAAGTAATGTTGGTTGCCATATGGTGTAATGGTTAGATGTTTAAAAAGAATATTTAACTTTAATATAAAAGTTGTGTTTTTTTTTAAAAATAAATAATACACACTTTATTTACCAAAACCAAATTACAACAGTTTACCACAATAGCCAACAAGCCGTACAACCTCGCCTCCATGCTACAAGGTGTAGTATGGAGATACAACAAAACCAAAAGGCAAAACCAAAAACATACCATATGTAATAATAAATTACATTTTTTGTAATTTATTACATGTCCGTGATCCACTAGCCTAGTGGTGAGACACCCGGGTTTTTCCCCATAGGCGGGGGTTCGAGTCCTGCTTTTAGCAATCTCGTCCCCCATTAAATCCTTCCAGCTTTGGCTGGATGATAAGGATGCCTAGTGACTCGCGAAAGCGTAAAGGGTTTTTTCCTTGGCAACCTGATCAGTTGGACGTAGCGGGAACCGGTTGAAATAGACGATCGTCTACCCAACTGAGATGGCTTTCACCCTGTGTGGGTGGATGGTGCTTCTGAGCATCGCATTCTGAGATGTGCACTTGTCAAAAAAGAAATAAAAAAAAATAAAAAATGTAAAGCACATTAATGAATTAAAGGTTTCTTTCTTGAATTCTTTGCAACTTCCCTCGTTACATCGGATGGGAGATCCAGTCAGTCCCTTTTTTCGTTCATTTGTGTTTGAGGCAGTTGATGGAACGGAACAGACACAATGAATATGGAAGGGAAATGCAAAAGGACATTTATTATTGTTATAACTCGGTAAATAATGAGTAAAGTAAACCACACAAACTAATTTACATACCGGTTCAACCGGGCACCGGTAGGTCGACCGGTTTTTTAACGGTTTTTTCCATAGTTGCGTACCGCGGGTTTTTTCCGGTTTTTCTCAGTTCAACTGGTCCTTTCATGTCGGTTTCTTTTTTCTTTTTTTTTTTGAATTATTTTTATGATGATATATATACGTTAATATTATTTTTTGTTGTTTGTGAACTTTAAAACTATATTTTGTTATGAAATACCTATTTGGTATTATTTTTTAATGGATTGTAATTGTATTAAAATATTAAAATAAGCCTACCGATTCGACCGGTCCCGACAAGAAAACCGGTTCGACTCAAATACCAGTTTTTAAAACATTGACTTTCCTTCTCGTTCTCATTCACAATGGAGAACACTTTAATGAAACTTGATCACTTAATGACCGTAATCAGTAATGCCATGTCTAACTCATGTAGCAATGCTGCTCAATGACCAAAATAAACAACATAACCAAAGAAACACAACCACATTAAATACGCTCATCAATGATGGTATCAAAATTGATTTCTTTAACTAAACTTTTATAGATACTAGGTGGAAAGCCCGTGCGATGCACGACAAGGATAAAACGACATTGTTTTTCATGATGAAGTTTCTTGGTTGT
>JAOEHQ010008571.1:0-16956 GCA_025447715.1 Asclepias incarnata
GGGTTTTGCTAATGACAGCCCTTAGGGCTGTCATTAACGTGCATAAAATATTTGTACTTTTACCATAAAATTCAGGGAGTGAGCTTTTGATATGGAAGGTACAAGTTTTTTATCCAGGTTATTGACAGCCCTAAGGGCTGTCATTAGAAAAATCCTTTGTTAAATGCCAAGTAGCCTAGATAATTATAAAGATGGGATATCTTTGTCTTACTTACGCATTAGGTATGCTTCAAGGTGCAATTGGAGTGAGATGTAAGATTTTATGACATAAAACCCCTATTGAGACAAACTCTCCAACAACCATCAATTACTAGAAAAATTATCCAGACATGCAGGCACTTTTCTTACACATCAAGGAAACTATAAGCCCTCCCTTTCCTTATTAGAATTTTTTCTTAAATGTAATTAAGTATATGTACGTACGTGTGATTGTTTATTCATGTTATTATATATGTATGTATAAACTTTCATATCTAAATGTCATTATATATCTTAAGTATATAACTTGGGTTACGCGGTGGTCATGAAAAGGATGAAAACGGCGACGATGATAGAACGACGATACAAATACCGTGATTCAATGGCGAAGAATCCATGTATCCTGTAGAGGGCGGGAGAGAGTGTGATTTGGTCTTGAAAATGTGCTTGATGTATTTAGATGTGTAAAAGAAAACATCTATGATTCCCATTCAGCTTTTCATTCGTTGAGGAACAACCTCTCTCTTTTTCAACTACCACCATAACATGACTAGATGAACTGTTATGTAACAAATTTCATGTATTTCAACAAGTTACTTACTCAAATTTTACTGAAAACTAATGGTTTTCCTAAAAAATTTCACATTATTTACTACCTGTTGGAAAATCATTTTGTCAAAAATTTAGATAACTTTGATATGAATATTGTTATACATTATCCACGTGATTAATAAATCATATTTAAAGCGATTATAAACTTAAAGGGAACCAGAGTTATGTTAGAAAACAGGTTTTTTATTTTTAAGTTTTAGAAAATTGAATACCTTTTATTAAAAAAAAATTTTTTATCAAAAGGGTTATTATTACTTGTAAATGGATAGATAGTCATTATTAAAAAGCATGATGATATTTTATCTAATTAAAATTAAATTTTAACCATATGCTTAAGCACCAACCATCAATAAATAGATTGGTATTTGAGAGGAGTTGAGACCTTGAGGTCTTGGGTTCAAATCTGGTGTGAGCAGAATGCTCACAAGAATGAAGACGAGAGTTTTCCAAGAGGCATGCCGTTAAGCCCAAATTTACCGTTCAAAAAAAAAAAAAAAACAAATGCTTAAGCCTTAGTTAATGAACAATGATTGCGGTTGTGGGTTCTTCAATTCGTGATAAATATTTCTAGTTTTGTCAAAATATTATCTTGTATATACGAATTTGTGCATTTTAGTGTTTATGTAGGTATGCAGTTTTCATTTAGCTCTTCTTGTATATTGAGTATTATATCCAAGTTTAACTTTTATACAATATACAATTCCTAATACTTAGTTTGTTTTAGTGCAGAACATGTTTGGTATCAAGGGACCATATATAACTATTGCTAAAAGTTCAAGATGAAAGGGATTGAAGATATATAGAAGCAAATCTTGGGTCCTAAAGTGAAAGTTGAAGATATCTACCAATATACTAAAACAGGATTGCAGGTTTTTCTGATCGATACTTGGCTCATTCTTTGGATGACATGTGTCCCTTTTAGATTCCTAATTTTTAGTTACCTTATAATTGTCAAATATTGATGTTTAATAACTAATATAATATTATGTAGGTATATATTTTTTTACTGGTATATATTAAAAAATTTTCATAAAAATAAAAGAATTATTTTAATAATTTATATGTTTTTATTTATTAAATTGTTATCACCTACCTATTAATTAATTTATTAATTAATAATAATAATTTATATAGGATGTATTATATTAAGAAACTATTTTGTTGATATATAGTGTAAAATCCATGACCATCGTGACTTAGGTGTATATTAATTTTCGGTATAACCCATGAAGTAAATAAAGAATCCATCACTTAGGGCATTTTTGGCATTGGGCTTTTAAAGGCCTTTTAGGAGCTTAAAGCTCCGAGTTTTTAAAAACAAGCCCCTTCTAAAATAATAACCCTGTTTGGATGTGGATTGTGAAAAGAAGCCCCAGCCCCCAAAAGCCCCAAAAGGTCTTTAAAATAAAAGTTTGGGTAAGGAGAGTTGGAAAAAAAAACCCCAGCCCCTAGCCTCAATCCCAAGCTCCAGCTCCAACCCCTAACCACAGCCTCAGCTCCAAGGTTTTTTGCCAAACATACCCTTAGTGTCCAATATTAATAATAATCCATAATCCATATAGGATGTATTATATTATCTTAGTTTTTCTCATTGTATGTATATCTTTATGGCTATGTTTATCAATAGTCTATCATTTATTTATTTCATTTAAACTATTAATTTTAGCTTTATATTCATATATTGTAACAAATCAGGAACGTCAACATGAGATTTGTTTGTTCACGATTTGTCTAAATATTTATTTTTGTTATTTACTCATGCTATTGTAAGTTTTTTACTCCAAAATATGATTTTTATCATTGTAACGGTATGTTATTATTGTATTGTTTTAAATTTATTGTATGTGATATGTTGATTACACTAGATCCTAATATAATTCAAAACCCGTCTGTCATAATATATAAACATTAAATATATCCAATATGTCAATCTGTATATTATACAGGTATTAAGACTAGTATTGTATACACACTTACAGCACTTTTAGGGGTTATGTAGTTTTCGATCATATTTGTTTTCTCTCCTTTTCATTTTATATATAACTCATTCTTTTTTTGAGAATTTTGATATTCATATAGTGTTGATTCTAGTGATTTAGGTAAATATACAGTATATTCATATAATTTGATTATAAGTTTTGGAGTTTTGTATTCTTTGAATATTAGTGTGAAATATGAGATTGAAAATTTTTTATTTTAAAGTTTCTTATTATATTTCAAGAAATCGTCGTTCACTTCTCGATGAAAACCTTCAACCATCGTTTTCAAACCCAATAGATTATTTCTAGGGAAAACAATAAATTAGCATAAGTACGTGTACGTGATGGTCAATTCCATCTTAATTATGTGTAAAACATGAGATTATGAGAACAAACTCTCAACCAAATTTTACACTTATTAGTTATGTCACGTACGTAAAAAAAAAAAAAAAAAAAGGTTAGAGAAAATCAATCAATATCAAAATACGTGAATAGAGTCAAGCCAACATGCATATTTCCTGATAGAAAAAAAATAGTCACTAACAGATGTTTACTAGAAGTATATCAATCTACCAATACATGAGGAGTGATATTTGTATCATCATTTTTGATGGATGCACCACTATGTACAAGTTGTGGTACATCCATTAAAAGAAATGATATCAATATCAATTCCCACCAATATATATATATATATATATATATATATATATAACATAATTAAAACATTATTTGATTATTTTATTTGAGCGACACATGTCCCAATTAATTTATGTTCAAAAATTATATATTTTTAATCATTATAATTAAATAACTAAAATTTTCATTAATTAATACTCTATATAAATACAGATATCTAATATAACTAAAATTTTTATACTAATTAAAAATCTTGTTACACTAATTTAGCAATAATATATCCTTACTAGAAACCAATTGTTTCCATGTCGTAGACATATCGATCTTATTCGATAATGATATCTAAAATATATATTTACATCGTATTTTAATTTCTTTTTTTGATCGTTGCAGGCGTCACATTTCAAAATTTAGTAAGGTTTTTCGGAGGTTTCATCCGATCTTGTAAAATGATGGCGTATTTATAGAGTTTCTGAGAGGAAAAAAGCAGGTGTTATGTTGTCACGGTCCAAAAAAAAAAATTATTAACTTCTAAAGAAAAAAAATTCCATCCATTAAAGTTTAAGGCGTTGGAGATGGTCTTATTTACCGAGATCAAAAGCTTAACATCAAAGTGAAAGCATGCAAGTCATTTCCCAAATGCGCAAAATCCAACGGAATTTTAATTAATTGTCGGTGTTTTTTGTTGCTGTATAACGTAACTGACGGTTTTTCATCATTATGACGGTTTAATTAGTTGAAAGATATATATATGTTGAAGCTAATATATGGCACATAAAAGAAACTCACACTTCACCAAACGAAACCAACTGCCTTAAAAATGACATGCACTTACCACTATATATAAACTGAATTTTCCATCTTCAAGCCTGCCCATCATTAATTAGTTTGATCCTCTAATTTATTGAACTTCTATTTAAATTTCAAGCATGTCTAAAGAAAATGTGAAAAAGAATGTAGATCTAGAGAAGATGCAAAAGCCTTTATCAACTCATGCCCTCTTGTCTAAACACTTGAAAAAAGTTTACCCTTTTGAGCTTCAGAAAACTAGCTCACTTCTTTCCATATCTTCACTTTCTTCGACCCTTTCGCGTAACTCAAGTGGATCATTCACTGATTCTTCTTCTACAGTGGACCAGGCCATCTCGTCCGTGCTAGACCTCATTGCACCACAGCCTGCTAGAAGAGATGTCACACCAATAGCTAAAACTAGTACGCCAGTTCTTGTTCAAGTTCCGGTTCCACAACCGTCTTTGGTTCCTGAAACTAGTAAGGAAGACGTGAAAAGATGCAACTGGATTACGAAAACTAGCGGTAAGCTTGTGACTTGTGTGCATTGACAATATAAAAGAAATACTTGTCGCATGCGACCCAATTAAATAGAGGTTGCTAGAATTGAAGTGAAACATTTGTCAATAGAACTTAATAGTGTGTCGCTAAGTGAAAGGTAGGCGGGTCATTTTGTTCCTAATTAAGGTCTCTGCCTATAATGAACACTGTCCTTCTTCATCATCCATGTCACATCAACACCACATCACCCAAGAACCACCCCCTCGATCAGCTCCCTATAAGTCATCTTCATCACCACATCACCCAAGAAAATTTTAAACCGTTGCATGCCCGCTCCCCATGGCCCACTCTTGCTCGTCGACAAAATGACGCTTGGTGCCTATAGTGTCTTCCACAACGCCGAAGTCGACGCTCTATAGGCACGTAGGCCTAACGTTCATGCTATAATGTTATGCCAATGTATAGCATGACACTCCAATACGAGCATTTGGATGTGGAATATTTGCCTTATTTTTAGTTTAGGTGATTTAACAATTTCATGTTGTATAAATGGAAATGTGACAGATAAACTTTATGTTCAATTCCATGATGAGTGCTGGGGAGTTCCAGTGTACGATGACAAGTGAGTAGTGATATTTGCGTCCCTTGTTCCCCTCTTATCGATCTATATAAGATAAACTTAACACGTTTCAATTCAACTAGTATACGTTAATTTCATGTTACGGTTTAATTTGGTGTAACTAATTAAACTAGTAAATACAGCAAATTGTTCGAGTTGCTTTCACTGTCGGGAATGCTAATGGATTACAATTGGACACAAATTCTAAGACGAAAGGAACTTTTCAGGTACGCAAATTAAACCATATCGATCATTATCAAAATATCAAGTCTCTATACGTTAAAAGAATTAAGATTGAACGAGTCAAAATTTTTACAGGGAAACTTTTGCTGGATTTGAACCAAACATTGTTGCGAAAATGGGAGAGAAAGAGGTAACCGAAATAGCATCAAACAAGGAAATAATGTTGGCTGAAAGTCGAGTTAGATCCATTATTGACAATGCCAAATGCATCTTAAAGGTATAGTAAGACCGACTAATTCATTAATATCGATCTTCTCAAAAAATTAGACATACTAAAGTTTTGTTTGGTTTTTGAAAGTAGTGTTTAAACTAGCTTAATTACATTTAAATTGTTTGCAATTATAAACGTGTATTAAAATATTTTTATAATAATTCCAGATTGCGAAACAACATGGATCGTTTAGCGGATATATGTGGGGTTGTGTAAACTACAAACCAAGTATAAACAGATACAAACATGCAAGAAATGTGCCATTAAGAACACCAAAAGCAGAAGCCATTAGCAAGGACTTGTTGAAGCATGGCTTCCGATTAGTGGGTCCAGTTATTGTTTATTCTTTCATGCAGGCAGCTGGAATGAGCATTGACCATCTTGTTGACTGCTTTAGGTTTGACGAATGTGTTAACCTTGCTGAGAGACCATGGAGGCACGTCTAATTATCATTAATTATAACCTTATAATAATATTATGTAATTATCCAATAATTATTGTATTAATAATTCCTTTAACCTTATTTGTACTCATAGGAAATGGGTTTTTGATTTCCATTCGTGCATGTATTTGACTAATTATATTGGGGGGTTATTTGTGTAATAAGTTTTGATTAATAATATGTTACGTTGTTTATTTAACGATTATATGACGTCTCTTTCTTCCTTCCTTCTTGGTGTTCTTCGTAAGTTTCAATTTCAAATTAAAAAAAGATTTCGACTCAAAACTTGTAGGACTTTACCCAAAAGGCGGGGGTCCTTCAAGAAATTCTCGATGGCCAGGGGAGACCCAAAACCAAGGAGCTGAGGGGGTTTGGAAATAGTTTTCAACCAGCAATTGACGCGCCTCGGTTATTACCTCATTAGCTGCGTCATTGCCCCAAGCGCAAAGATATTTAAACATTCCATCTACTTCGGGTTTTATACATATGCATTTGTTTCCCTTCTATCTAATTCAATCGACGTGGGAAAACATGATGTTTCACCAAAAACCCATCTACACTTTATTTTTCTGTAGCTTCAAACAACAAATCACTACATACTTTTTTGCCCAAAAATCCAGTCATCGAATATAAAAAACTACATAATATAGTCACACGATGAACCAAATAAAGCATCGATTATAAGTTAGTAAGGATAACACAATGTTACAACAAGGGTACCAGTAATTCCCAAAGCACCTTGTCGAGAGGCAAGTTTGATTAATTTCAATCAGATGAAAAGTGAAAGATCATATCAAAACCATATATATAAAAGTGATTTGGTTTTTGGTTTTCAATTTGAACTTTCAAAATTGTCAAATCGAGTAAACTGAATTGAGGAAATTGAAAAAAAAATAAAAATAAACCTAATTGTTGAACATCCCTAGCATGCGCAATCTTTAATTTTGTTTCTTTTGTGTTTTATAAACACCAAATACAAAATGTTTCGCTTTTTATGTTTAGTTTTAGTTCTATTTTTAATCACTCTATGGTTTCTGGTAATTACCTGCGTTTTTATTGTTTGCTTGCAATTTGACGTGTCAACACCTCTTAGTGGTTGGTGGTGGTGATGGTGATGGTGATGGTGATGGTGTAAGTTGTTTGGTCCATAACATGAATAAAATGAATGATGATGTGAATGATGTCATATGACATAGATACATTACTATAAAAATGATAAGGTAAGACGGATGGTTAGTGATGCTTAAATTTTAAAATATGGGTGTATTTATTTTTTAGATTATAACAATGTGTTGGTAGATTACAATTTAGTGTTTTTTGCTACTTTAAAGTTAAGTTAATATAACAAAATGAAAGAGTTTATAACACATTGTATTCTGACGATCGTGGTAGCTGACATAAAAGATGGTGGTGTTGGACCTATTGGTACTTCGTAAGGTGGCAGCTGGAGGGTGGCCGACGTATGAGGTGGCTAGTGGTTGTGGTCGTTGGTTGGGATTGTGGCGCCCACGGTAGCCTGCTATGAAGGTGGTTAGTGATTGTTATGTATAAGAGAGGTAATGTACCACTCATTTGTTATGTTGACGTAGTATTGTTTTTAATTATTATTATTATTGCTATTTAATTTTATAATTATTTTGCTTTATAAAATAGGATATGCATAACTGCATAAGTGATTGTATCTTTGATAGCTCGCGTTCGACTATTATAGTTCAAAAAATCCAAACGTTTTTTTTTTCAAACTGGTAATGAAGCAACATGATATGCGGCAATATTATCATCAAAATATTTAAGACAACACTAATCTATTAAGAAGTCCTTTTCCTAAAACTAAAATTACGAAATATGCAACAAAGGTATCGAGATGCCATAACCACATCCACTTTTGAGTGATTGATGTGAAAACTAGTTACATCTAAATAGACATGCTAACTTAGTTATGTATGAGCATTTTATCAATACCTTTTTATAAAATTTGTCTGTTAAATTACTTAAATTATGAATATGTAAAATATTCAATATATCTGTATAGTTTATATCTTGATGATTAATACTTATCTTACTGAGTCAAACTTTCTATTTATTTAACTAACCCATTTAATATACTGTAACATATATTTTTTAAAATATAATAATTATGAAAATTTCAAACATATTTTACAAAAAAGAAAATAAACTTTTTCATAATTTAAAGTACATGTAAGATAGTTTTCAATATTTATTTTTTCTAAAAGAAGTAATATAACAAATTACATTATCTTTTGAATTATTAAACCATTTGTAAGAACCACAATAAAAAGTCGTCAGATACCACCAATAAAAAATATTTACTCCCTTCATATTATGCGGAATAACCTCTCTCTTTTTTGAATGGCAAATATACTACTAAATTATATTAAATAATACTAAACTACTCCATTATTAAGGATTGAAATTTGATCTCTATCTCGAAAAATAAAAGTCTCTAAGACCATTCATAACAGTTCACCATTTTCACCTATAATTTTTTCTGTCACATCAGCATCACCTTCTTACCTCTTTCACCTTCTTCATTTTCCCTTAACCATTCACCTACCCTTTGGACCCCACATACTTCACACAATACCCCACAATATACCAATCAAAATAAAAGAAAACAATCTCTATATATATATATATTGCTATCAGAAAGTGCTCACGTGGCACTCTCTGAGCTCGTCACGTCAACGTTTTCTTACGTGTCGTCGTCATATTAATCTAGGTGACACATCAGCGTCCACGTGTATGCCATGTGTCACAATTATATACATTGTGCCTTACAGATCGACACATCATGCCACATAGGCATTGATATGCTTTCATTATAAAAAGAAAAAAGAAAGCAGGTCACGTGATTCGAACCCTGTACCTAATGGTTGAGTTTAAGTCATCAAGACCAATTGACCTAAGTCACTTTTGTTTAATTTCACCCAGCCCACCTTCCTTATTCCTCCCTTATTCATACAAACACTTCTCATAACCTAAAGCTTTTAACAATCACGCCTTACACCCTCTCGCAAGTTTCAATCCTCTGACATATTTTTGGAAATCCAATCATCTTAATTATATTTTCACCATCAACGCATTTTTTATTAGAAGAATCAACGTTTTTGTTTTTGATTACACAAGATTTACTCAAATCCCTACATTTTAGGATTTGGGGTTTTTTTAATTAAATGGGTTTTATCAAAGTTTCTCACACACGAACCCTAACCTCACAACCTCACTGCAGTGACAGCAAGATCAAGGTGTGTTTTCTTTTTAATCAAAAAAATCATTGCTTTTTTGTGTTATTATTAATGGATTTCTATGGTATAATTAAAAATCATGTTAATTGAAGGTTTTGTTAATTTTTTTGTTTATAATTTTCGTGGTTACAGAATGTGAATTGATGTTTGTTGGTATATATAATTTCGTTATATATATATATATATATATATGTGTGTGTGTGTGTGTGTGTGTGTGTGTGTGTGTGTGTGTGTGTGTTTCTTGGTATAAATAATTATGTATTAGTTGAAGATTTAACTCATGACAAAGCCCAGTTTGTATGTTATTTTCTGTTATCTTTTTGTGCATATATCTCAATTAGATATTATGAAGTGTAATACCTTATGAACTCATGAGCATTATCAAGCATTGCAGCCTTCCTGATCTCAGATTTTTTAGCATCGGGTTTTCCATAAGCAATGTTTTCATGGTGCCTGCAAAAAGTGTCGGTTCTTGACCAACTAACGTTCTAGAGATGTTTGTTGGTATAAATAGTTTTGTATTAGTTAAAGCCTAGAATCATTTATTGTTATTATTGTGCTTTCTTAAATACTAACAGAATGCAATATCATATGATACACATCAACCCTTTCTGTAGGTTCTAATATCATAAAAAACCCTTTCTGGTTTTTTAATTGTTGTTATTATTAATATTATTAACAAATTTTTATTATTATGTTTACTTTTTATTTCTATGATTTGTGTAATCTGTATAAGAGTCAAATTTATACTTTATATTTTCTTAACTTATAGCAGATACAACAAGATTACAAGATCACAAATGCCTCATAAGGTAGAGACTCTTCTTTGAGATAATCAAGTTTTCTTGCTGGTAGTAGAAAAGTTATTGGTCGAAGCACAATAACAAAGGAATTTGCTGCAACTCGAATCCAAACTGCGTATCGTTCGTATAGGGTATAAACTTTACTTTATTTCTTTTTCAATTGTAGTTACGTTTTCTAATATGCGTATTTGGCAGGCAAGAAAAGCGCTTCGTTGTCTGAAAGGGACTGCAAGATTTCAGGTATTGATTGAAGCTGATGCTCTTACAAAGCAAGCTTCGTCTGCTCTTATCCAAATACATTTGTGGAGCAAGCTACAAACAGAAATCAGAAGACTACGCCTTTGGATGGTGGCGGAAGGCGGATGAAGCAAAAGAGGCTTGCAAATCAAGTTAAAGTCAAGTCTAAGCTTCACGAACTCGAGGTACAAGCCTGAAAGATATTCGAGCATAACTAACGTAGTAAATATCAATAGGAGAGGGAAGAATATTTTTAACTTGGCTGTATAGGATTTCACATATGTTTATATCAATTAACCTATGCTGCCAAGGTACAAGGGTCTTCACACTTCTAATATACTGAAACTTGCTATAATTGCGAGACTGCCTAAAGATTTATCGTTCATGTTAATATTTCAGGCTGTACGGAAGGCCATACCCGTGCCTTTAGGGTCCCAACAGCAAATGTTTCTGCTGTAGATCTAACTTGTCGACTTTAGAAAAATGCTTCGTATGAAGATGTTAAAGCTTCTAGAAAGTATGCATTTTTAGATTTTCACGTCTTTTATATCCTTTATATTCTATAAGTGGATATTAGCTAAAATTGTGTTTCTCGATTTTGAAGATACGCTTTTGAGGGTCCCATGAAAGGAATTCTCGGGTACACCGTTGAGGATGTTGTCTCCACTGATTTTGTTGGTGATTCCAGGTTATTTAACTTTACTTTTTATATCTGACATTATAGGCAAAATAGCCAAATATACTCTGTTATTCTTAGTCTTATATGTGATGTGGTTTTCCCAAGTCAAGTATTTTTGATGCGGAGGCAGGAATTGGGATAAGTGAATCATTTGTGAAGCTGATATCGTGGTATGAAAACGAGTGGGGTCACAGGTACATATTTCTATTTGTCATTTCCCTCACCTTGGAAAGTTAAGATTCAGGCTCATCTAGCTGTGTGGGCTAAATATGGCTGTTTTGACCCGTTTTCCTAAAATGGTTCAATGCAGGTTGCATTTTATATCCAGTGGGGCAAATAGCTAAAATTAAAGACTTGTCTATAATGAAAATGGGTCAAAGCTGTCAAAAATTGTATTTTCAAGTGATAAAAACCTTGAAAACGATTAGAGTATTTTTTCAACAAGATAATACAATGATAGCCAAGGTAGATCGTTAAGCATATCAAAGTAGTTCTTCATCCAACATTGGACTCGTGTTTCTTGACGTGACAATTTCCAAACATTTATGAGTGGGTCGATCCGGTTTATATTTTCTTTAATGGGTTAGTTAAAAACATTAGCTTAAAATGAAATGCGTTTCAAGTTTCAAAGTCTCTTTAGTGTATTTTTAATGTAAAACAGCTCTAAAATCATTTATTCAAGGAAATGAAAAGTTTTGGACAGGAAGTGTTTATGTGCAACCTGCCAACCCATTTCTACATGTTACTCAATCCACCCATTTTGCCACCGTTATTTTTATCAATATAATCAAGAAGTTCAGAAGGATAATTCAATTTACTTCATTAAAATTTCAAAATGAATGCAAACCTTTCCTCTTTATTTATGGCCATTGGAGATGTTCGTGTTAGCCCGGAAGTTGGAGGTTTTTATATCTTCCCGGAGCAATAAACTAGGTAAACTCACAGAAGTTGTTTCCATTTATTTGATGTTTGTGTTTTTTAAAAAAAAAATTTCTACCTAGCTGCACTTAGTCATGGATTTACCTGTATCGTATGTTGTTGCATTGGAAGCACTCATTTTACTGGTCATAATATTATATTTATCTTACTTAATAGACCGTTGTCTAAACCCGCAGAAGGATATGTGGTTCTTATAAGCTGTGCAAGTTGTAGTCTATGCATGCATAAACTTGAATGAATCCACTTGATGTCATTTTTGATCCTAAAGTCTTCTGTTTCTTTACTTATTTCAGCCCAAATGGAACAATCAACAATGCATTACTAGAAATGTTCAGGATTGATTATGTGGTAACTACTCCATATATAAATTGTCACCCTTACCTTCACCATCACAAACTAGGCCCACGAGACCGGTTCTTGATAATATCTTCAAATGGGGTTTATGAATACTTCACAAACGAGGAGGCTGTCTCTGAAGTAGAGCTTTTATTCAATGGTCACCTGAATGTGATCAGTGATCCTGCCCAGCATTTAGTAGAATATCTGCTTCGTGCAGCCAAGAAAGCTGGTAATAATTTGTAGAACTTATACTCATTAACTAACAAAAATTATTTCGTTCTTTACAGGTATTGATTTTCATGAGTTGTTGGAAATACCACAAGGGGATCGAAGGCGTTACCATGATGATGTTTTGGTCATTGTTATTTCACTCGAAGGAAGGATATGGAGATCATGTGTGTAATAAACACACGCCGTAAAGATAGAAATCCACAAATAAAAATGCTTTCCTTACATGAAAATAGCTAGACACAGTGCACCAACTCGACTTGTGCCCAATTTTCAATCTTTTCTTTTTCTGTGGTGAGGTTTTGTAGAGGTGTAAAAAACTTTGCTTCATGTTTATTAATATGAAACTGTCATATACCAGAATTGCAATATGATAATAAATGACCTTTTTTTTGTCAGATCTTTGTATTGTTTAAAGTTCATCCATACTGAATACATATGATTCACTCAATCTTTCAGTTCAAAGTTCAAACATTGGGAAGTGAGTATTGGGTTCAATTTTTGTTGACAAGTTTACAATTGTTGTGAAAATGAGAATAAACATTGATTAAGAAATACAACTAAATAATGGAGTACTATTAGTGTTTTGACGTGGCAGTAATTTGAAATAGATTAAAAAAAAAATGTTTGTGTGAAATAATTATATGATTGCTTTAAATCTTTCTAGGTACAGGTAACTTCTTTTTTAACCGCAAACTATACTATTTTCACTCCTAAACTATACTATTTTTAACCGCAAAATATATGAAGGCATCCATGCATATTTCCATTATATGTCGATAACTGAAAATCATAAATTTGATGTAGATTTGTTTGTTTGTTTTGTCATTATTTTCGATTTCAAAAAAGCCAATTCTTATTATCTGTTTGTTTTGCCATGACTATTAATAAAAGTCAGTGACAGAGTTTGACTCAAGTTGGTTTGTATTTGAAGAACCCAGTCTTTATGCATGACCAGTTGTATGTTGCACTTTTAAGAATAAAAAGTAAACAAGGCTTGAAGGTTTTGATTTTGGACAAAGAGGGAAAGGTTACAAGCACAACAAAAGATGTTGTTTTCAAGAAAGTTTTAACTAAATTTTAATTGCTTTTATGTTTCTATTTACTCAATGTTTAATTCCAATCAATTTTATAACTTACTTGAATCTATATGAACATCTATTTTATTGTATATAATTATTCACCTCATCTTCCATGATTATGTTTGTTGTATATAATTTACGAGAAATCAGTGAGAAATAAAATAAATCCGTGCAACGCACGGGTATCACCTAGTTGTGTCAACATTTGGTTAATTTCATTCAGTGAAGTTCAAAGAAAGGATGCATGAGAATTATTTTAGTTAGAAAAAGGTCTAACAGCATTTAGTGGGGATATCGTTTGCCCTCAATTCCGGATCCCGCTCAGCAACCATATCGGATTGTTCCAGGTTACCGGTGTTCGGCTTCACCGACCTTGGGACGTCATTAGGCATAATTTTTTTCCCACTCACATATTAATTATGGTAAATAAGGGGTGACATTGGTCATCCGAGTCATCATGCAACCATAACATGAGTAAACTGGTGAAATGAGAAATATGACGTGACGTTGATGTAACATCATGAGTCGTCCAACGTCCTGCAACGATACTTGATGCTTTAGTGAAGGTTCGATGGGTCGTGCTTAAAAAATCACGGATCTCAAAGTGTAAGTTTTTTTAATTTGTAATTACGTTTTATTTAATCTCTAGTTACAAAGTTTCATGAAAGAAAAACATTAGTTATACATAACATTAAATATATTATTGATGTCTTTTTAAGAACATTTTCAATGAAAGATTTATAAAAATAAAATAAATCCGTTTATGCCCTAGCCCCCTTTGAGCAATTTCTTTTTCTTTTAATTGTTTGATCAACAACCCATCCATCACCAAGAACATGAACAAACGGGTTATATATATCACAGTTACTAATATAAATAAATAGAAATTCAAATACAATGAGAATACAGTACAATTGGTTGTCAAACCGTATATTATCGTTGTTCAATTAACAACGTTAAATTAATGAATTACTAAAAGAAACTTGTACAAAGAACGATATGATACTCTTCTTCCGTCCTTTGTACATTAGTCGTACTACGAGAGAGAACTTGAGCTATATATATATATATATATATATATATACTAGGTGAAACCCGTGCAACAGGACTATCTTATTTCTTGCCGATTATTTGTGAATTACATACAATAAAAACAATCGTAGAACTTATATAATAGATTTTCATGTTCATACAACTAAAAAATGTCAACAAAACGGAAGGTATTAAACCTTATTTCAAAGAAAAAGTTGTAAACATAATTGAAAATAAACATAGAGTTATTAAAAACATATTAAAATGACCGTGCCATTTCCAATATCCAATAACCATTCAGCAAATTATCTAACCTCTTACAAATCAACTGTTGAATGGATTTAACAATGAGCCTCATATTTTATGTCAGCCTCAAAAGTTTACAATGTTCCCATAGATGAGATGATTTAAGAGAAGCCATAACAACATCTTGTCTTGAAGCATTTGGAATAACCGGTAGCACCTGTCTAAAATCACCACCAGAAACTGCAACTTTCCACTAAACGGAGGGCGATGTCAGTTCAGGTTAGCCAGATAGCAAAAATGAAGAATAAGAACAGATAAAAACCGAGGAAAGATTTATGCTACACTTGTATATGCATGACATAAACAGGGGCTTGTGCTTATATTTATATACTAAGTAAGCTAAAAACAACATAATTCAATAAAAGGGCCAAGATAAGAATAGTGGTTACTCTGGAAAATAGGTGGGTCTGTCGGATCAGAGTGTTGATATGCGAACATTTTTTATATGCATTTTTAAAAGTTCATAGATAAATCATGTGCAGATATTGTTAACAAATAAAAAATAATCTACCTATTTTTATTAAGAGTTTTGCTGAAAATATCTCGTAAGGCTTTAGTTAAATTGTTATGACAATCATAAAAGTGTTGTACATTAAACATAACCACCTCCTAAATATATCGATAACAATAAGAATATAATTATTTTATGCATGCCCTAACAACTTTAAAGACTTCCAATGATTTTTAATAATATAATTTATGAGGTCTTAAAGTATTTTAATAGACTTCCAAAGTTCCAATTACTTTTAACATGTTTGACCGGTTCGACCCATTCCCATTTTAGTTAAAATCTTTTAACTTTACACGTTTAACCTATTAGATGCAAGGATTTGAAATGCCCACCTCTAGCTACTTTTCCACTTGTGATAAGAAAAGGTAGATGAGAGATGGAAATCAAAATAGTGTTTGCTCAAATGAAAAGACACATAAGAAACCTCAAATGCTTACCTAGGCGTAAAGCAACATAGTGCTTGCCCATCTTCCTCATTCGGTTGACCAAACTTTGACCCATTTTATTTAAAAAATCCGTAAATTTCAAAGCATGGAAGTTTATACTACATCTAAGCTTTTGCAAATCAGTCTCCAACTTGTTAGAAAGTCTAATGAAACTTGCTGAACAGCCTGTCCAAAAAAGAAAATCATAAATTACTAACAATTAAATTCAAAATCATAAAAACCGTAGATACTGAAATTTATGCCAAAACTGAAGCACAATGAAATATACAGTTGAGGAACCGAAAAGTATTCCAGATAGAATGATCTTCAGTAAAGGTCTATTTTTGTGTGAGAAGAAACGCAGAAACAATTTGTTCACATTGACACATGCTTAAAAGATGATGAGAAACCACTCAAATGTAAGGTTTTAATCCTATATGTGAAACTTAAAGAAAGACGAGCTTTAATAATATGAATAGCCATAAGAATCCAAAATGTCAAGTGACATTATACCAAAACATCATAATTATCATGTTTAATTAGGATTCCTCGGATCAATAAACGGCCAGAACAAATGAGTCATCACTAAAATAGCATACGACATAATCATTTCCATAAGGACAAATTGTATAAGAAGATAACATGCTTTAAAAGAATGATATATATAACCAACTTTCAAAAGTTATAAATTAAAGTTACGTAACCTGGTTACCCAGTCAAACCATCTTTTTTGAAGGTCTTCAAAAATAAATCAACATGAATTCATATATCAAAAGATTGACGACGAAGGAAGAGAGGCTTGGGAAATAGGATGCACACAACTGATTTCAATGCACATGAAATAATAAACAGCTTATCGGGATAAAAGATTTGAAA
>JAOEHQ010008582.1:0-16954 GCA_025447715.1 Asclepias incarnata
GCCTAGGGTAGGACTCGAACTTGAGACCTCTTGTGAGAAAACAAGCCTCCTTGCCACTAGACCATTTGGTGATGGTTAAAAATGCTTCACAGTTAATAGGTACATTTGAATTAGAGAGTTTCCTAGGGAAGGTATGGCACACCACATGACCAACTTCACCAACGCGGTTTACTCCAACTATAAATAGCAATATGCACCACTCTTCTAACACACTCACTTCAATTATTTTCTTACTGCTAATTTGAACAAAAATGAAGCTCTCATTTGCAACTATACTAATCCTTGCTCTTCTTTTCGTCTCCACCAACGCGATTTCTCCAACAGGCGCCCCAGTCCCGGCTCCAGGTATTTCCTCGACTTGTCTTTAAGTCATTACTTTTCTTCTAGCTATGGTTTTGTTTTTGATTGTTTAGACAAATAGTTGATGATGTTAATGATGCATTATTGTAGGTACATTTGGGTGCGACAAGAAGTGCAATTTGAGGTGCTCGAGATCTGGATGGAGAGACAGGTGCTTAAAGTATTGTGGAATATGTTGCGGAAAATGCAAGGGCATTGTTCCTACGGGTCCCTATGAAAGTAAGGCGCAATACCCTTGCTACCGCGACATGAAGAACCCAAAGGGACGAGACAAGTGCCCGTAAAAAAGGATTATCGAATCAAAGCATTTACATAGTGCTATAAATTGTTTTTGTACGTTGAATTATTATATTTCCTCACTGTTTTTTATTTGTTTATTAATTAATTAGTTAGTTAGGAGTTGCGTAAATAAATTTCTTCCGCTTAGGAGGAAATTATTGTGTAATAAAATTCATAAGTGGGGATTCATTATGCAGTTTCTATATAAGTGTTATATATAGTGTATGATGATTATTTTCTAGCTAGCTAGTGTCCAATAAGTACATCATTTGAGAAGCCAAATGTTCAAACGCTATTTCAGAAATTAACCAAATAGGTGAAATATCATTTATCCTTTATAAAAATTCTAACCTCCTTATTTTTAGAAATGTTGGGGAAAAAAAAGAGATACGAATGTACAAAATTGTTCTTCATTATTTTATTTTTCCAATCACCCTCCTTCTCTCTCTCACAAACACACACACGAACCACAAAACGTTCTCAAAAAATCTCTCACCACCACCGCCAACACCACAACCATCAACGCGCGAGTATCTGACGCCCTATAAATTGTATTCGTCGCAACGCGCGGGTATCATGCTAGTTTAATATAATAGAAGCTTATTGTTCAAACTAAAAGATAAGGGGAGGGTTTAGTTAGGGAATATATCCCTTGTTTTGTTTTCTAAGAAAACATAGAAAACAAAAAACGTTATCAAATCATAGTTTTCTAAATTTTTTCCAAAAAAACAGAAAAAAACTGTTTTCTAAAAATTAACTCTCCCTCTACGCCCCCGTTCCCGCCCCCCCCCCCCCCCCCCCCCCCCAAAAAAAAAAAACCCCACCAAGTATACTAGAACATGTTTTCTGATATGGAAAATTAAAATAACATTTTCTAGTTTTGAACGTGTTTTCAAAATTTTCATTTATTTTCTAGAGATGAAAAACTCCTCCCATTTTTCAGAAAATTAAAAATGGAAAACTAAAAAATATTTTTCACAACTAAACACGCCCTAAAGCTTTCTAAAAGCTCTTGTCACATATACCTATGACAACCCTAAGACCAATGGGAGTTGGGGCATTTTTTTGCACTTTTTGGCCCCGGAACACCACCCCAAGGGGCGTTCCTTTGTGTTAAAATGCGTGTCACGTTTCAAATGGGACGAGCGTTCCTTTGTTTACCACAGACACACAAATTTAATAATAATAATAATAATAAAATTCAGAAAACAAAAAAAATTAATAAAAAAGTACAGTGAGAGCATTAGGGCCGTCCCAGTGTCCCACCACTCCTGTTGGTCTAAGATCTACATTAAAATAATCTACCAACCGTATCATTTCTATAGTACCAAAATACATGTTGGCATGTTGCACATGATATGCTACTTTTTTCTATAGTGTGGAACAATCTAGAATCCAAAGTAAAAGACACACTCAATTTGGATAATGAAACTAATGAAGTAACGATGTTAAAATACGAAGAGAAAAACTAAATGATTGTGCTCAACACCAATTGTAATGTACTAATGTTGTGATCAAAATGAGTATCTTAACTTTTTTCGTAAACTTTTATATATATATATATAGGGACCGGTTATTGTAAAACAAGTATTAAAATAAAACAAATAGGATAAGATCTTGATCATTGGATCATTAATAATATATTTGCGTACATGAATACATTGGCAGGAAGCTAGGAAGTAGTCTCTACTTTTGAGTAGAGGTAGAACAGATTACATCTCATTTTCATCATAGCTCATTTCTTATAAAACTGGGCATCATTGTTATTGTATACATGAATGCATCGATACACCTAGCCCATGCTAGCTATTTGATTTAATGGTCGATGAAAGATGATTATGAAAAGAAAAAAAAAACTAATACATAGAAATATTAATAGATGGTAATTGGAGTATCAAAGAGGGCAATTGAAAAAAAAAACAATTAATTTCTTTTATAACAATAAAGAGACAACTTAATTTTACGACAATAAAATGAATCATCAATAAATTTGAAAGAAAAAATGGTACCGTCATAAACCATTGTAAATAACCACCATGGACCACCACACTTGAAGAATGTATTACCTCTTTATTTGTTTCAAATTTATTAGCGACCCTCT
The DNA here is from genome assembly GCA_025447715.1 of Asclepias incarnata. Taxonomy (NCBI): domain Eukaryota; kingdom Viridiplantae; phylum Streptophyta; class Magnoliopsida; order Gentianales; family Apocynaceae; genus Asclepias; species Asclepias incarnata. The sequence continues at coordinate 2,741 of JAOEHQ010008582.1, forward strand.
TATTTATTTCAAATTAATATTATTGTAAAATTAATTGCCTCTTTTCTTAACAATTTACCCTATCAAAAACGATGGAAAAATAAAAAGTAGAGATATAAATTACATGTAAACATGTACATTCATGCGTTTTTCTCAAACATAATATCTTAATAAACTTGATGATTACCGTTGAACTAATTTTCACTTTTTCAAATAATAAAATACTACGTACTGGCATATCACCTGAATATGAGGTGATAATAATACATGCAAATTACGCTGCTACGTTGCTACTTTATATATACTCTTTTCCAATTCACAACAATGCTACCACACCATCAGATATCCAACATTGCTAATTTTGAAGAAAATGAAGCTTCAATTTGCAGCTCTAATCATCCTTGCTCTTTTCCTTACCTCATACGTCGTGGAAGCCGGCGTCCCAGCTTCTCCAAACCGAGCCTTTGCTTCAATTTCAGGTTTATACTATACAAGCAATTAATTTATATGTCATTCTAATGATTAGTGATTGATTAACGATAATACGGTGAATGCAGGTGGATTTGGTTGCAAGAAGAAGTGTGAATTGAAGTGTTCGAGCACAGGACGAAGAGACAAATGCCTAGAGTACTGCATCAAATGCAACCGATGTGTGCCTTCCAGTCCATACATAGACAAAGCACATTGTCCTTGATGTTGATACCGTGAAACGAAGAACACTAAAGGCACAAACAAGTGCCCCTAATACATACAATAACTTTGTTTGATTTAATGCATCTTTTACAAGGTTAATTAGGAATATTGTCTAAATAAATTTATGTAGTTGCTTCCTATTATCGATCGGCCTCAAGTTTATATATGAATTTCTTTGAATGAGTGAATTAAAAAACACCATTTAGGTCGTCGCTAATGATTTACAACTTGATGTATAGTGAGATGAGATTCTATTTGGAAAGCGTCTCGTTGCTGCATTATGATCTAAAAATAGACATGTTAACACGTACACCATCTTTGAACAACGAACTGAGTGAATACTTGCACTCACTTCAGGAAAACTTTTCGGGCCATGATCGAATAATCTAATATCGTTCGTGTGTTTCGCTAATGGACAGTGAAAACACTTCAATTCAATGTCGAGCCTTAAAAGGCAAGGGTCGCGAAATAAACTGTTCCATTTAAATGCTGGGATCTTTTTGGGTCAAACATATCCATGAACCTTTTCATTTGTTCCTTGCAAGTATTGATTTATATTTATATTTAAATAATATTTTTTCTAAAAATATTTATATTTATATTTATAAATAAAAAAAAGTATATTAACATATACTCCGTATATCATATCCATATGGTTAATATATTTTCAGCAACATGTATGGTTAATCCTATTAATTCAATTAATTACTAATTTATTTGATTCTAATAAGTTAAATTAACAAAATTAAATAATTAAATACTTGTAAGATAAGCATATCCAAATGGTAATACTATAACGCATTTGAATACCTCATTGTTCAAAGTTCATTATAATTATTTATTAATAAAATAATATAAGTGTATCTGTCTATATATCTACTTATAGTTTCTTAGGTTTATATTATCAGCTTAAGGCATGCATGAAATCTCCAATTTCCAAACAATTCTAAACTTTCCATGTAAAAAAGAAAAATCCGAATACAGATTGTATATCTAATACTATATACTATTTATTAAAGAAAATATAGAATTCTATATCTAAAATAATAAAGATATTTTGGAAACTCAAAAATAGTCCGATAATTTTTTAGAAACTGTGCATGTTAAGTAATATTATCTTTTTTATTTTTTTAATGTATTATAAACTTCATAATTCATTATATTCAAATATTATTTTTTAAATAAATGAATTAATTTTACAATATATTATCAATTCGTATATCGTACGAGTATTAAAACTGATATATATAGATAAACATTGATATATTATAGTCCGAGATTTAAAAGGTTGTTAAATGATAGCATTGTTATCTATGTATGTAACAAGTCATTACCGAAAACATGTAGAGCTTTCATTATCAAAATCCTTATTAAAAAAATTTCGAAAACACTCAGACTATGATAAAATGCAGATTGGTGGATATTGGTGGGATTTTGTTGTGGGTTGGAAAGCATAATTTGCGGACAGAAACGCAAATGCATGGGATGAGGTGAAGTGGGATGTTTACAAGCACAATATCTATCATAAAATCCCCTCATCTTTGATCATATAATCTCGACCCATTTTCATCTCACATGCCTTAAGTTAATTAGTATGAAAACTTTAAAATTAAAATGAAGGGTAAAATAGTACCCCTCAAGTCTCATTTTTATCATTCAACTTTTTATATTTGTTTATCGCAAAATAGTTATTATTTATCATTAATTAAGGATTAGTGTTACTTTTTTTTTTCGAACGGCAAGGATTAGTGTTACTATTCATACTTAATCTTGTTAAAGTTTGAAAGTTCTATTTTAAAAAGTCTAACTTTTAAACATTTTGGGGTAAAGAAGAACTTTTTACAAGGTAAATATTTTATTAAATACACCTACCTTAAATCATATGTTTTTGTTTGTGGGCAATAATAATGAGACCTTGTGAATTTATTCCGACATGAAATTATAAAGTTGTGTTGTATACTAGTATTTCATGATATTTATATTTTTTTTAACAATATTTATAATTATAGCTGAATACCAGTAGTTCTAGTTTTTAACTCTCCATACTTCAAATAGCATTTATGAATTTATCTAATGTTATATCCTGGAGATTTGGATGAATAATTGGTTTGGTTAGCATCGGCCAAAGGCTGATCTACGACTAGTTTGGCCAAAGACTAGAACGGGTTGATAGCGGATTGAGGAGGCCGCCTATCTTAGGACCACTACTCAAGCACCAAAACGTTGAAAACCTAAAACCATCCAATGCGCCTCCAATTGGGACACCAACATATACAAGGGGAAGCACCTGACCAACAGCTTACAGTAGTGATCACAAGTTACTTACATGTAACAGGACCAACAATCTTATATATTAGTCGGTCATTGCATCTCTTGTTGGTGTTTGTTTTTCTAACAAACTCATCCTGGGCACCACCAGACCCGAGAGTTCTGGTCCTCATGTTGTCCGTTCTTAATTATTTGTAAGTTTCATTTTTAGTAAAAAAAAGCTGGTCAAACAACACTTTATGCCAAAAAGTAAGACCGCAAAGATTAAAAGAAATACCGAAAGAAGCGATACAGATCAAATATTCTAAAAAAAACACAAGTCTATTTTTGGTCGATAATGAACGGCTAAGAAACATCCACCATATGCTGCAAACTACAATGGGAAATGTAAGAAGAAAACTGTATATCAGAAGTACAACAGGAAGAGTGGGAGGGTAATTGATGCAGGTGCATATGGCGATTTTAGAAAAAGAAATAAGCTATTCTTCTAACAAACAAACTCACACTAACATTAGGCTGTAAATTTAAGCACAAAGGTATGAACTTCCCAAAATTCACAGACAAGGTTATTCATTAGAGAAACCCCTCCACAAATAATTACTATGTCCTCTTTTCGTCATCTATTTGTCATAAATCAAGAAAATACCATCTCCATAAGCATTATTTGCAACATTAGATAGATATACATTGTATACAAACTCTTACCGGAAAACGGCCAACCATGACTCATGTCAATGTATCTCTCTCATCATCCTCTCCCACCATTGCCATGGCGCTGATTTCTAAAGTAGCTAAGCAATGACTGAGCCTGTGACACAATCAAGAAAAACGAAATAACCTCATTTACAAAAAAACCCATATGTGAAAATTTGAAAATCACAAATAACCAATTTACCCTCATGGGTTAAGGAGAAAAAAATCACCTTTTCCTTGGCTCTCGGGGTACCAGACTGTGACAAAGCGACCAATGGGGGGACAGCACCTTCCTGGAGGACCATATTGCAAAACCGACTGCTGTTGGTACAGAGTTGTAGAAGGGCAGCAGCAGCATTCTCCTTCCCTCTAGCTGAACCCAGCTCAACAACTTCAACTAGGACTGGTATACCACCCTCCTGACCGATAGCAGCTCTCCCCTCGGGAATAGTTGCAAGATTTGACAAAACAGCAACGGCCTTATCAACCATCCCAGCTGCAGGATCCATTAATTCCACAAGGTACCTAACCGCACCCGCTTGCACAATACGGGCCTTGTTTTCGTGAAATATTGACAAATTAAATAAAGCAGTTGCCGCATCTTTTTTCCCTCTTGGAGTTCCATTTCCCAATAAATCAACCAACGGTCTAATTGCTCCTGACCTCCCGATTCTAACTTTGTTGTCTTCAATAACCGAGAGACTAAAAAGAGTTGCAGCAGAGTTTTCTTTAGCCTCAGAGCTCCCTGTTTCTAAAACATGTATCAGTGGTTCAATTGCATCAGCATTTGCAATCGCGGTTTTGTTGTTATCATTTATCGATAAGTTCAAAAGGGCAGTAACGGCATTTTCCTGGACTTTTTCATCTGTTGAACGGAGTAGGTCAATTAATAAACTGATAGCCCCACAATTTGCTATAACAATTCGGTTATCCATGTTATGTCTCGCAAGTAACCTGAGTTCACCTGTGGCATCCCTTACTACATCAAGTGAAGTGTTACTCAAATCTTCTACCAGTTTTTTAACTTGGGTTTCTACTCCAGTAAGATCAGGTCTAGTTTCGGCCGTGGGTGAAGAAATGATTCTCGGTCCAAACCTTTCTGATGGTCTGCGCCATAATTGGTTTCTGGGTCGGGTTTCAAACCGTGGTGAGAATTCGTGGTCTCTTCGTTGGGTGGTCGGGGTAGTGGCGGCAGGCTGAGGGTCAGGTGCTACCTCTCCTGAAGCATCACTACTGTAAGCTGTTGCCACATTCGGCGCTGATTCCTCGTTTGCTTCAAGAGAAAGTTCTTGTGAAATATTAGTATTGGAATGTGTGCTAGAAGTTGATACCGTTCTCTGGTGACCCTCGGGTAACTTTTCATTTATCCTAACACCGTTCGACGACTGTCCACCTGAATCCAGGCCCTGTTCTTCAGATTCAGTTAACACATGTCCGTTTTCGGGCAGTCCCTGCAAGGAATCCTCTGAAGATGACTGGACATGATGCACTGGAGAAGTTCTTTCCTGATAGGTCCCACTAGATGAGATTAAGCTTTTCCCGGGTGAACCTACACCTTGCACTGAATCGGGTGATTTTGGTTGACTCGAAATCATGGTTTTCACAGGATCCGGTAGCTTAATGTTGTTTGATTCACACCAATTTGCAATAAGTGCCTTCACGGTGTAATTCGGAATAAGATTGGTGTGGGCAAGTGTTTGCATTGTTTTAGGGCAAACAGTAAGTCCAAGATCAAGCCATTTACGTATATACCCCCGTTCATATGTTTGACCAGAAGCTACAATAACAGGGTCTGTCATGAGTTCAAGGGATAGAGGGCAACAAAAGTCAGGAGGTATCGGTACAGGGTTGGAGCTTTGTGACTGTTTGGCCTCGATTAAACAATCATTCATGTGGGTAACAAGAGCAATCATTTCCTCAATATACTCTAAATCTCCCATCTTTTCTGCTTGCTCAGCATTTTCCTTCAACTTTTCTAGGGCAACTGCCTCAATTAAAAGCTCTTGATTAGACCTCAAACTAAGAAAATCAGCAATCTTTGACCTGCTATCTGCGTTGGGACCAGACCCTTCTGCTTGGTCTCTCATAGCTTTTGAAATAATAGCTGATGCTTTTTCATAACCCATATGCTTGATTTTCTGTATACAGTGCTGCAACCAATTTTCAAGTATAAGAAATCCAAGCAAACCAAATATATACACATTTCTGAGTTCTCACTAACTACTAAGTTATCAAAATTGCCATACTTCCATAAGTCAAAATCAAAATCAGCTTTGGATGTACCTCAAGCGACACAGAACTCAAATCAGTAGGAAGACCTTTAGGAGAAGATTTCAGCAGCTCAAAAAGTTCTAAGCTTTGAGCCCGGACCTTTGCAAACAATGATTCAACTTGCATAACCTACATATTGTAGCAACAACCTAGTAAGACTTCATAGTCAGCAACATCTAAAACAGGAAAATAAATCTAGCATTGTTATAATTCAATTAATCTTGAATAATATATAAACGAACATGAAAACATAAAAAGATCATCAGCTTGGAAAGATTAGTGACTAAGACGTACGAAGTAAACTTTACTCATCAATGGATGACAATCTTCTAGAAGTTCCTTGAGTTCAGCAACACACTCACTCAAGCCTGCAAATTCTTTCTGAAGTGATTCATCAGTAGCCACTTCTGCATCGGCAATAGACTCGAGTACTGGCTTAATTAACTTGAGTATTTCTTCAACCTTTTTGTAGTACTTTTCAACAATCCCAGAAGTTCTGTTTTCAAGGAATGGCATATGCAAGAAACTAGAAATATTTTTGAGAAGCACTTTTAGCAATGATATCTCCATCACACCTGGCATATAAATCATTAATCATCATCTATGAACAGCAACTGGATAAGGTTGTGACTTTGAAAAAATGGCGGTTAGAATAGTAGATAGAATATAGAATTTTCACCATTAACTATAAAAAGTATTAAGTAATCAGATCATTACACTTAACAATTTATTTCTGAGGTAAAAAACATATTTGCACAAAATGGAAGGATTTTTAAAGGGTGCTGTATTCACAGATAGATTTTGCCTATACGACACACATTTAATGAAACTATGGTATCTACATGAAGACATAAAATAAAGGAGTGCCCTTAGTAAGTTAGTATCCTCACCAGGTTCGCGGCAGTCTTTAACCTAAACTCTAGCTCCTTTTCTCTTCCGTCCTAAGAGTTAAGACCACCTTCCTCAACCTAGAGCATAAAAAAAAATTCATCATGTGGCATAAGAAACAAAACAATCTGAAAGAGCTCAACTGAAAGAGAAATAGATAAAATGAATTTCTGAAAAGAGGATATTTCAACCCCGTCATTCTCTACCTCTGTGTGTGTTGTGGTATTATAATTTATAAGTTAGTAAAAAGCACTCGGGAAAAACTATTTGTCTTTAATTTCTTTTGAAAAAGTGTATAATCGTTCTTTTATATGAGTAAAGTTGAGCAACATAAGCATTCCATTAATTTCGGTATCAGAGTGGAATCTTCAATTAACGTAATATGGCAAAAAAGGGTTAATAACATTTTAACACCTTAACTTTGGCCCAATAATCGTTTTAACCATTTAACATATTTTTTGAATGATAAAATATTTAAGTTTAGTTGATTTAATGTTTTTAACATTTAACTTTTTTTAATGATAAAAATCCTTGACTTTAATAGAGTTGGTGTTTTAACCCCATAAACCTCCACCTGAAACTCATTTTTAAGGGTTCAAAACATTAACGTCACTAAATGATTAGTGTTAAATGATTAAAGCAACAAAAGTTAAGTGTTATAACATTCAGAATTATTTTACTTTTGAGAGTAAAAACATTAACTCAACTAAACATAAAGATTTTATCGTTCAAAAAGATGAAAAACAAGTTGAGTGGTTAAAACAGTTATTGATTCAAAGCTAAAGGATTAAAACATTATTAACCCCAAAAAAGTTTACCTGTCAGAGCTTAGCAGGTTACCCAAACCCGACCCCTTTATTTTAAAATGTAAACCAACTATCCTTGATATATATAATTCTAAATACCAATATACCATAAAATTTTCAAATACCAACTCATCCTTTAGCAACAGTAGGTCCTTACACTTAAAATCACTTTGCAATACTAACAACTTACACTGAAATAATAATAGCTCTTTAAAAATTAATAAAAAATTATCCTTAACATATACAGCAACTGGGTCAACTACATTGTCAGGTGTTACATTCCAGTATTTTGTTAAACAATACAGTTATTTCATGGCTGTTTGAATTTATATTGAAATGTATCTTTTTACATTTTAGAATGACATTTTTTTTATTTATAGTTGTGTTTTTAATATGAAGACAGAACATAACTATTTTAATCATTTAGCATTTCAACTTGTAAAAATGGGAACTCCTAAAAACCCGATAGGGATCCCCAATCCCCATTGGGGAGGGAGAGTGGGATGATAGTCTAATTCGGGATGGGTGGGGGGTGGGAACAAAGAATGCGAATCGGGAACAGGGATGGAAAGAAAGAGTGGGAATCGGGAACTGGGATGGAGAAAGGAATCCCCTATCCACCAAACCCTGTTGCCATCCTTACGGATGAGGAACGGGAGTCCTATAAACCTCATTTCCCAAATCTGAGTAGAAATCTTCATTATTCACTAGATAAGTTTAATTATTTAAATACCTTGTTAACAAAATTACAACAGTTGAATAGGATTACAAGTATTAGTATCATGGTAAGTTCAGGTCAAGTATAAATAGGGCTCAAGGTTTGATTATGCTAAACTCAATGAATTGGATCTGATATTTTAACTAATAGAACGCGACTTACCTCTCAAAGTAAGTCAATGGGAGAGCTGATAGACCTCTCAAAAGTCAATTAATCTGTCTTTTAATTTGTTTGTTCTATTTTTGGTTTGTTTGCATCATATTACAGGTTCGTATCAAATTGGTAACCCATATTTACAAAGTTGTGATAGCCTATTTGATAACATGTTGTTTATATAGGTGATCCAGAGAAAAGCCAAGCTCCGCACATGATATTCTATTTGGGCACCAAAAAAAAATACATAATTCCTTTTATAGAATATTAATGAAGCTGACTAACGAGACATCTGGTATACAAACTCTCACTATGTATTGCTGCAAAGGCAAAATACTAATTACAAGTAAAAATGAAAGCACAATAGTTTACTTGATATTATATTATTTGATAACAGATAATATTCAGATGTCAAAAGGGTAAATCAAGTAACAGGATACTATAAAGGTCCAAGTGAGAAATTAGTATGAAGGTGGTGATTATTAAAAGTAACCCATTGTCAACAAGAATGAAGAGACGCAATGAAAGTTGTTCATATTCGTGGTGATTATAGAATGCTTGAATTGATACTTACCTTCGATGGTATGAGTTGCAAATTCTCCTCTGGCTATTGGCTTTTGTTAATTACAAAGTTGATCATGCAAGGGGATAAGGTTCAATTATATCTCACTCTGTGGATTTAAAAAATTACAGAGATGTCAAAAGGAGACAGTTACAACTATAGTTAACAGAAAATCTAACAGCATCGACAGAGATGACAAAGATCATAACAATGAGTAAGAGGATATGACAGAAGAATGAATATCGGATAGCCAGTAATGTATATCCGACAATTTAGGATTACTGTTGGTATATCATGTATCCATATCATCTTCAGTAAAAGGGTCATTAAGATAAACATCTATTTTTATTGTTAGTCTTATTACCTAAAAGGTGTAATCCTCAAGATTAATTAACAGATAGGTGAAGTAATGTAGCTGATTTTTTCTCTTTTAAACGTTTCAAAAAACTTCCTTGAATAAGACGTGTTTGATCATATTGGATGTGATACACACGAGTTTCTTTGGAAGGAGAGCCAAATCTCTTGGTTCGTCTCATTGATTTTCTAAATTCTTAGTTCTTCAAAGATCATGAAAATGATATCATTGTGAATTTGTGATACGAGTCCAGGTGGTCAAAGGTGGGTAAATATGTATCAGCGGCACAAGAAGGGCAAACCCAAGGGGCTTCAGGCAAACCCAAGGAGGATTAACTTTGTTAGTTTCCTTATTATAGTCGATGTTTAATTCCTTTTTTATTATTACCTGGTCGTTAAGTTTTATAGAGTTTATAAATAGAGATGTCACGTTCCCAAGGTTGGGAAACTCGTGACTCGACTCGACTCAGTCAAAACCTGGATTGGGATTTTATATCGAAAAATTATAATTTTTGAAATTATATGTATTAGAAAACTAGAAATAGGCTAGAAACTTCAAACTTAAACATAATTGTTTAGAAACATTAACATAATACTTCAAAGTTTAAACTTAATTGTTTAGAAACATAAACATAATACTTAAAAAAAATTTAAAACAAAAAATTTGACCGAGTGACTGGAGTTTTGACCGAGTTTGACTAATGTTGACCCGAGTCTTAGCTGTTGACCGAGTTTTAGGCCGAGTCGGGCTGACTCGACCAGTCTACCCACCGAGTCCAAGTACTCGGCCGACTAACACTGCACGTTCCTGATGGGGATATTAGAGTCAATTGACGTTTTGGAATAGCCCAGGTCCTTTGGATTTCTTATCACTTAATATTTTTATTTGGTTCTTTTCGTAAAGTGTTCTAGTTCTTATCAAATTGGTTTCAGAGCCAATAGTAAATTCCTTGTGAAAATCGATCGCAAGCATGACTTAAAAAGTAGCAGAGTTGGACGAGGAATTCGAGACGTATAAGGCAGAATCATAAGGAAGAATGGATAGCTTAGAGAAAAAGTTTGGAGCAGACAATGGAAAATTGGGTGCGAATTTTGCAGGTTCGAAATCAGAAATTGATGCAAAGTTTGAGGAACTGAAGCAACTGATTATGGCTCAAAAGCCATCAACATCTACTCAACCCCAACCTTAAACAACCAAATAAGCTACAAAGGTGCCCTGTATGTACCACCATCTCGCTATACTGCAACACCATCATCACGTAATGATGATATGGAGATGCCATATGGTCAGCTCGAGTCCAGCACCACTTTGGGTAAAAATAACAGAGAGTTATGGGAATGTAAAAATAATTGAGAGTTTTGGGAAGTGGAGGATTCAAACAAATTTGAGACAAGAAAAACAAGTTGTTTGAATGGGGAGCAAATCAAACCGCTTGTTGAGTCAGTAATGGGATTTGGATCTGGTTCGCAACCAGTTGTAACCAGGGTACAACCAACAAGTTTTGGAAGGGGTTTTGTGCCAGGATCAGCAGGGTTCATACCTGATACACGACCAACTGGTTTTGGCAGGGGATTGTGCTGGGAGCACAACCACCGTTTGGAAGGGAGATGGACCAGGACTATGAACAGCGGATAAGAAAACTAAAGATACTTGTGTTTGATGGTACAGATGCTTATGGATGGATTTATAGAGTGGAGCGTTATTTTGAAATTATGGGGATCCTGGAGATAAGTTACAAGCGGCTGCGATATGCATGGAAGGAGAGGCCCTTTCATTGTATCGATGGAGCGAAGGGAAGACTCCTTTTACTTCATGTGAAATATTTAAAAGAAGAATGTTGATACGGTTCCAACAAACACAAGGCGGAAATTTGTATGAACAATTCTTAGCTATCAGTCAAGAAGAATGTAGCTTTGTTTGAAAAGTTGGCATGTCAATTAGTTGGAGTTTCTGATTCAATAACGGGAGCTACATTCATCAAGGGACTGAAACCTGATTTGAGAGCTGCAGTAAGAGTAATGAAACCTTAAAGCTAGGCTCATGCCATGAAATTAGCCATTGCCATTGAAGACAATGAACGGTTTGAAGGGATAACACAAAAAGGGGTGGGCAATACTCGTTCAGATTCAACTGGTTTTTCTGGTTACAGCCATAACAGCAGAGCAGCTTCCACACGTTCCTCTTTTTCCTCGGTTCGAACTCCAACTCCAACATCTATGGTTAAAGATGGGTTTGTTAATTGGTGGGGGAATTTAAACGACTTACTGAACCAGAACTAATCGACAAACGTTCGAAGGGGTTGTGTTTTAAATGTGATGAGAAGTTTAATCCGGGTCATCGTTATGCTAGTAAAATGTTGCAAGTCTTATAGGTAGTTCAAAAGTGGAGAACATACTTATTAGGACGGAAATTTATAATTCGTACAGATCAACGTAGCTTGAAGTATCTGTTGGAACAACAAATGGTTACTGAGGAGCATCAGAAGTGGCTTACCAAACTGTTAGGCTATGATTTCGAGATTCATTACCGACCAGGAAAAGATAATAGGGCGGCCGCTGCATTATCCTGTCGGGATGAGGTAGTGAGTTGTAAGACGATTCTTGCTCCAGCAATTCAAAACTGGGAGGACTAACTTGCCAATTTAAAGAGGAATTCTGAGCTTGAGTCTATTCGGGAAAAGGTTTTGAGTAGTGATGAAGGTTATACACAGTATAAGTTGGAGGATGGCAGGTTACTTATCAAGGTTGTTTGGTATTACCGAGGTCAATTAAATGGTTTCCACACTTGTTTCGGGAGTTTCATGGAAGTGCTATAGGAGGCCACGAAGGGGTCCTGAAAACGTATCAACGAATGGCATCAGAATTGTATTGGATAGGTATGAGGAAGGATGTATCACCGATGGTTCTAGAGTGTGACATTTGTCAACGACACAAGTATTCTACAATGGCACCAGGCCAACTCCTACAACCATTAGATTTAAGTGAAAGAGTTTGGGAGGATGTGACTAAGGACTTCAAAGACGGATTACCTTGGTCGAATGAGTTTACGGATATAATGGTGGTGGTGGATCGTTTGAGCAAATACTCCCACTTTATTCCCCTTCATCACCCTTATACTGCTGTAACTGTAACATCTACTTCCCTTCGGGAAATCATCAGGTTGCATGGGATACCCATGTCTATAATTACTGATCGTGACAAGCTATTTCTAAGCATTTTCTGGAAAGAACTATTCAAGTTGCAGGGTAACCGTCTTAAAAATAGTACAGCCTACCATTCGCACAGCCATGATACGACTAAAACTTCTAAAGCCTAAAAAGAACTCATATTCTAATCCTATAACAGCGGACAAAATTGGAAAGAACATAGCAAGTACTCAACTTTAAACACACGGCAAAATATATCTCACATAAAAGATGCATAAAGAAAATTTTTGAAATAATGGCAAAACTTTGTGTACAGTAAAACCCAGAATCAATAAGGCTAATAGGCCAATCTATATAAGCTTCATATGCCTGGCTTATGCTTAAGGCTATTAAGCCAATCTAAAAAGCTTCATATGTCTGGCTTTAAAAAATCAGCTACAAACAAACAAAAAAAAAGAAGCAGAAGCTTACTAGGCTCTTAATAAGCTAACAAGCCCCCTTAATAAGCTAAGCCAAACAGCCCCTTAGACGTTTATAAACTTGTATAGGCACTATAAGTAAAAAAGATGAGCACTTTTTCAGTCAAATTACAATTCATTAAACAAACAAGCAACAACAAAAATCACAGCAGTAAACCAGTAATTACAAGAATCTAGCTAAACAATTACCTAAACCACAAGTCATTAAACAGAGGTGTATATACATACATACATATATATAACACTTATAAGACTTACAAATTCAATTGAAAACGCGTAAAATTGAGAGAAGAAAAAAAAGGTTGAATAAGTCCAACAGCAATGAAGAACACATATAAAATGAAATGAAACCCTAGATATATAGATAGATACAGATACAGATATATATATACGTACAAGAAAACAGGATCGGTGGGTCGGGTTGAACACTTGGCCCAACGAAGACTTATTATTATGAAAGAAAAGATCTTATTATTGTTGCAGAATAAATGAATGAATTGTGAAATTTTGATTCCCAGTAGAACAGAATTTGTGTGACAAGTTGGAGTATATTACTATATTTTTATTTTTATCTTTAATAATTAATTTAAGGGAAAATCAATTATGCAGCTAATAGCATAATCGATAGATGTAGCCACACACAGATCAAATGGATTGATATATTACAAAAATGTCCCCCGAATGTTTAAGACAGCTGCATCAAAAAATGATGCATTCCGCTGCATCCAAGCTAAGCCCTTAATTCATAGTAATTTTCTTGGAGTAAACATTATATTTCTATTGATGATATGATATTGATTTTTTATTTTTTTTTTAAATCTATTCTACTCTTAAAATATTTTAAACTATCTTATGCCCCACATATATATATTCCATTCCAAACTATCTTAAATAATTCTAAATTATTTTATGCCCCGGATTGAACCTAAGGGGCAACTACTAAAAATAGGGATGGTTTCGGTACAATACCGTACCGAACCGTTTGGTACCAGAACCGGTTATCATCAAATGTAAGAACCGAATACCGTATCGAAGTTATGATTTCGGTACCGGTACGGTACCGGTATTTTCGGTACCAATACCGCTTAGAACCGGACGGTTCACATTGAAGTATCTTTTAGTGCTAATAAAAATAAAGGCTAGCTAAATGTACCTTATAAACAATCTTTCATTTATTGTATATTCAAGCTTTATTATGACATAT
>JAOEHQ010008593.1:0-16953 GCA_025447715.1 Asclepias incarnata
TAACGAGGAAGTGATGTATGTGGATTATGGAGAAGCTTTGTTACTCGTATATGATGGTGTAGTGTTCACTTTTTTTTAATGGCTTAATAATGTTAACTTGATTGAATAAGAATGTTCGTCTTAGTCAAGAGTCGTGTGTAAAGAAAGTTGGAAAGTTTTTAGATTATTTATTTAAAACACTATCTTGGGTAAAAGTCCACAATTTGTTTTAGAGTAAATTACACGGATGGTACCTAAAGTATACCCGAAACTACACTCCCGGCACAAACTTTTGCTTTTCCACTCGGACCATACCCCAAGTTGCAAATTTCTACACGCACGATACCTATTTCTAACGGCCGTCTATTTGACCGTTAAGTCAAGCTATGTGCTATGCACGAGGTATCAAGTATCATCCGTGTAATTTACACTAAAAATAATAATTAAGAACTTTAGAGTTTTATTTATATTTTATTTATTAAATTAGTAGATATGATATTACTTTTTTTCAATGAAAGGTATTGTTATGAAGATGTTCTTTCCAACCAATAATATTGCAAGATGTCTCTCAAGACGTCTCACAAAATGCTATGAACACCACCCCCCATTTTTTTGGATGACATCTTGAGATGTGACTGGCACCACATGACGCAAGACGCCCCTCCACCAAAATGGACCCAATATGCACCTCTCCCTTCAGTCTAAGACGCCCCTCCACCAAAATGGACCCAAGATGCACCTCTCCCTTCAGTCTAAGGCAACTAGCAACTACAGGAAGCATTTGTATAGTCAAATGCACATATATTAACTCCATATAATATATATAGAAACAATTTAAACTGCTTTAAAATATGGGTCCAGGCCGGAGGACGATTTAACCCTTCTCTAGGCCTCCCCCGAGTGTAAACACAATACTTGAATTGAATCCCATTAAGTATTTATAAAATATCACCTGACACCACATTCTTCCTTGTCAAATAGGAATGCATCATCGAAAAATCACTTTGCATATACATGACCCTCCATCGATGGTCATAAACTTACCAGTCATGTTTGAAACTTCGCAAATATCAGGGCAGGAACTTTGGATTTTCAAAACTTTTATACCTTAGTTAGCTGAAGTATGGAAACAAAAATATGAATGCAACGGTCTTATATATATAACTATATAAAGTTAGATAAATATTAAAAATGCAGTAATTGTAAAAATGTTATTAATAATAAATAAATACTCATTTGAAAACCAAAAACCATATGCTAAAGAACATAAGTTGACGAACAAAGACATCTGCCATCACCACTACAAACAGTGTGAAGCCATGATAGCTAAGTCGGAGACCGTAGATCACCCCAACACCAATCTATCCTATACCCTATCACCTAAACAGATAACCTTTACTAATACACTTAACCTTGAAATCACAGTTTCCAACAATAGTGATGGTGACAAAAAAGAAAGCCGGTTGAGGTAGTAGTGGTAGGGGGAAGGAGAAGAAAAATAGGGAAAATGTATGATGGATATTAATAGATTTAATTACAAATAAAAGACTATATAAGATGGATATTAGTAGACAAACATATAGTAAAAAGTGTTCATATGTGGAAACCATCTCTACGGTTGTCTGGCCGCTGCCCAATTTCAACCAAAATGATAAGTATTCATCAAACAGATTAAAATCGAGCTTTTAATATATGCATTGTTATGTATAAACAGATACTCAAAAAGATTTAAAAAATCTCAATCCATTTACAAACCGAATACAACAATGCAAATTTATTCATAAATCTTAATCTTTGTAACGAATTACAAAAAAAGCATTTATATAATTAAATTATGATAAAAACATTTAGCGCCGTTATTTGGCCCCCGTCTCGTAAATATTTCGAAAGAAGAAGTTGATGACAGCACAATATTTCTAAACCCGTTTATTTATTTCCAAAGGCAAAGAGTATAGTTTAAACTCGTGACACTAAATATACAAATTTTTACAATTTAAAATAAAAATATAACGCCTCAGTAAAATCCAGTAAATTCATGTGAAATACAGCTTCAACCAAGTGGTTCACCCTGATGAACAGGGTCTTGGATCCACGTACCTCGTACAATCGGATTACATCATCATAGGCATTTTCAAACCTTAAAACATTCAATCAAACTATAAAAAAAATGTTTTTTATAATAATTAAGTAGGATGCTCAGAGTAAAAGTTACAGCTCTATCAATCAAGAATTTTCAGAAGCAGAACTGGCTTAAAGCTGTTTAATTATTCATCATTGCAATTTTAATTGTATTTATTTATATATTGAATTAAACAATAATAATAGACCGGCTCATATTAAGAAATTCAACCATTTTGTATCCTTTACTTCATAGTTTTATCTCAGAAGCGCGGATAAATGTTAAATCATTGCCGATTTAATCAAAAAAATAAAAATAAAAAAATGTAGCGGATAAATTTTAGAGGAAAAATAATTGTAAAAATAAAATAAAACCTCCACGTTAACACCGCATAAATATATGCCTCCATGACTAGACTCTATTTCCAATTGATTTATTTAGGAAATAAGCTTAAGGTGTGTTAAGGCAATATATTAGATTATATAAATATAAATAGTAAAGTAATTGTAGCCGACGATTTGACACAGAAACAGCCATGTAAAAAAGGTACAAAAAGAGCTGAACTGTAACACTTGACGGCTTATAATATAGCACGAGCATTGGGGCTTTTTTCTTCATGTTGTTTCAGATAAGCCCGGGGTGCTACATGCGGATTATATTGAAATTATATTATTATTATTAACATAAATAAAGAGTAGAGAAATATAATTTGGAAAAGTAAACCTTTGATGGAAGGATGGAAGGATGGATGGATGGATGCTGGAGGCTGGGATGATGGAAGTTACAGAGATGATGATGACAGATATATAGGCAAAATTAGGGGATGGATTTTGAAACCCTAGTAGGGTTTAAGACTCTTTGAGTTGGGTTACATTAGTTTTCATCTTGGGCCGGCCCATGAACTTGTATACTCAATTGATACATCATAATTCATACATGCATTCTATTTTTATCTTCGTTTTTAATTTTGAAATGTGTCTTGATTTCTTTTTATACATATTTAGGCTAATGAATTTTAGTCCTATGTATCATTTTTTTTTAATTTATTTTTAAAACCAAAAATAAATATATTAATATTAAGCGATGTAATTTGAATATAAGAACAAAGGTAAAACAAAGTTCAACTTTGAAAATCAACCCCATGCCAATTAGGACATGATGAAGACACTCACAACAATCTCTTGAATTCATAGGGTATCATTACCTCGGAATTCACACCCTATGAATTCAAGCTTAGAGGATGGTTTCAATTTTGAAGAGAGATAACATCTTCCAATGCATTATGAAGATCATTTCTATTCGTTTGTTTTTATTAAGTGTCATCGAAAAACACAATATTTTAAATGCATGCTACTAGATGATCTGTGGTAACCATATATTTTATCAAGTGCTTGCTCATTGGGGCCAAAAGGATTTCATATCAACATTGCGCATGTCAAATTATGATATGCGTACCATTTTAACACACGGTTCATTCAATATTAAGTTCTTGTAGGAGTTCAACTATATGTTGAATCTGCACCTTTTTAGTGAGATTTATCTCCTCCCAAATAGATTGGTATCTGCAATAGACAACTGACTTGTGTCCTTCATCATTTGCCAAAGAAAGAAATGGGGAAAAAGAAAACAAAACACAATAATAAATATCATTATCAATATCAATACTTATTTGAAACTAAAGCTTTCTACATTGAACAACAACATTCTTAATCTAATAAACAACATGATCACTTTCTGCATTGGACTCGATACATTTACATCTACCACACAAAATTGATCCAAACCACTTGAAGATCATTTAGACCACCATCCATGTCAAATGGCGATATCCAGCCCATCTAGCAGCAACACGGATACCAATAGCTAATGCTGCACATAGTAAAGGAACCGGAACCCTTCTCCCCCCTGCTGTTGCTGTAGTAGTAAAACCTTCACCTTTCTCTTCTTCTGGCTGATTCCTGGAGTACTGAACCACAGACAAAGCCAAGAAAGAGCTGATGACTACAAACCTAACCCACGGCTCTCCTACACCTGCTAACACCGCTGCAACGGGTAAAGCAGAGGACACATAATCTCTCTTTTTGATAAAACGAGAAAAGGAAAATAACCCAAAAAGAAGGGTCCAAAAGACAAGGTCTCCAATCATTCCTTTGACAGCAAAATATCCAGTTAGACCAGAAACCGTTAACATATGCCATTGGTCATCTACTGAATTTGGAGATGCTACTTCACTGATAGCAAGTATAGCTGATGCCAGCACGATGACTGTTGAAAGTTCGGGAATTGGAGTGTACGCTACTACTTGCGAGTAAAATGCTCGAAGGGTGTAAATAGTAGTTTCAATTGCTCTAATTGTGTATGTAATTGGATCTCCTATGAAATGGAATATAAGGGCTAATACTAGTTTCGAAAGGTATCCCAGGAACTGAAGTATTGACGTCGCAGCCCGTTTCCAGTTATAAAGTTCCCATAAGACTGTTCTCCAAGCATACACGAGGAAACCCAATGCTGTTTTTATTTAAAAGCCAAAGAGCAGAAACGTCAGCGGCTAGCAATTATGATGGTCATAATACATAACAATCAGAAAATGAAGGTCTACAAATACATACTCAATAGAACCTGATAAATGTAAACATGTAATGGAGTAGTACTATGCCATACAAACATAGTAATAGTGTTTCATTAGGCATAACTACTAGACTACTTTCCAAGTTCAGGACCCGTATGAATCTTGTTGTAGAGACCAAATTAATTAATCCTAAATTGAAGTAGTTTTATGTTATCTCATTCAATAGTTCAATTTTACACACCTAAATAAGACCTTAAAAAATCGATCCTTGTCTACCTTCCAGCAAAGTATGTCACACTAATAAGGCTATATCATGTATTGGATTTGATCAGTACGAGACTAAGTGTTTATGCCATACAAACATCATAATAATGTTTCATTTTGCATAAGTAGCAACTATTTTCCGAATTCAGGATCTTCTTGTTACAACTAAAATATATTTATTCCAAATTGAAGTTTTTCTATGCTGTTCCATATTTACCCATTACATCAAAATCTACTTACATATATTAGAGAAAAACCTTTAAAATAAAATAAAATAATTTTATCTACTTTCCAGCAAAAGGTGTGTACTTTCACCCATCTCAGGGGAAATGAAAGAAAGAATGAGATAGAATAGAATAGAATACCAATGAAATAAGGCCAAAAAAGGGGAGGATCAGGGGCTTCTTTGGTCAAGTATCTAAATCTTTCAGGCATGGTACTTTCCCCCATCTCAGCTCCTTCATCTTTTGTTATATCATCCCCATTTGAAGTTGATGATTTTACAACAAATCCTAAATTTTTTCTATAAAACGGAAAAACCCATGACCTATTATTGGGTACAGGAATTGATGGTGTAATCGGATGATGTTGGGTCGATTTTATTGAACGAAATGGAATGGAGGGGTATGGATAGAGTTTAGGATATGGGTGGTGGTGGTGGTGGTGGTGGTGGTGGTGGTGGTGAGTATAGGAGGAGGAAGAGGAGGCAAGGCTCATCATCATTTCGCAGCTTTTTTTTTGTTTTTGTTTAGGGTTTACAAACACACACACACACAGAGCGCCCCCTGTTACATATACGGTCTAAACATTTTTTTTTTTTTAAATTGTATTTTGATTCAGACGTGTTGGAGGCAATTTTTGGACTTGCGATTTGCAGGACCTCCAGCCCCTCCTTATGAAAAATTCCTTTGAGATGAGAACCCCAAAACTCGAACCCGAGACCTTATCACCCCCGGGGTCTACATAGTGGATTAGTTAAATACCCCGGGCCAAACCACCTAAGTGAGTTGGTTTTTCATATACGGTCTAAACATAGTTATTTTACATTCGGCGGCTTTTGCATTACATATCATTTCCTGATATAAATATCTTTACTTATGTTAAAGTGTAACTTTTTTTTTTCTTTTCAAATAATGATTTGAAATATCTACGTTAGTTTTATTTTTTTATTGTCAATTTCATCCCCTTATTGATATAACAAAATATCCTTGATGAAATATTTTATAATATGTATCTTTTAACTCTTAAAATAACTACACTACATCTTTTTTACATCAATTACTTTTTATATCAATAACCTACACTACTCGTCACCAGTCTCCACCACCACCATCTCGGTCGCTACCACCACTATCTTTGACGCCGCATTGCGCGGACATCAATCTAGTAAATATAAATATATAGTAGTAACAATTCCAAGTTCCCGGCTTGGGTCATGGTAAGGTAAGATTTCCTTTCTCAAGAATTTAAATAGGTGTCTGCTCATCGAGATGACTTTCTAACGTGGACTAGATTAAAACAACATATACCAGACCTCCCTGCAAGTAATTCACACTTTAAAAAAAAACAATTACAATGATAATGTTTCACTTGTACGAGAAAAAGTAATTTAGTTCCAAGAGTAAACCTTAGTAAGGATAATTCATTTTTTTCTTCCAAATTTTGATTTTGTTATCAATCATATAAGCAAATTTATGCAAGTTTATTTATTTTTAAAACAGCCAACAAATTTCATTATTATACTAGCAAGATACAAGACATGATATACATTATACAACGAGTTTTACAATTCATAACACACCATAGTAACCCAAAAAACTATAAGCCCAAGCCATCTAACTTAAAGACTTTCCAATCTTCCCAAAACATTGCAATGAACCCACCCCTAGTTTTAACCAACAAGAGCATCTCCAATGGTGTTAACCTATTAAAGACTTTTTTTCAATGTCCCTACTATTAATTTATGATATTAAATTAAGAGTGTTAGTTGAAGTTATAAAAGAACATTTTAATAAAAGGAATTTAAAAGTTAGTGTGAGTATATTAAAAAAAAAAGTCTTTGATCAAATAGCTTGAGGAATATCAACCTTTTGAAGAAAAAAGATATTATCTCTAATGATAATAAGCTATTCAAAGATTTTTTTCTTAAAAAAAAAAGCTTTTCATCAACCTCCCATTGGAGATGCCCTAAGAATCTTAAAACTTTTAAATCACCGGATAGATTAGCGATTGAGATGGTTTTATGATTAAAAAGACTCTCGTTCCTGGCCTTCTATAACACCCAAACTGTCTTTTCTATTTATTTGACCCATGAAAAAAGATAGTGGTTTTGAACAAATCTTTAATATCAAATAGTATGAGCCCCAGTAATTTGCGTTAGCCACCGATAAAAGCAATCTGGCACGAGACAAAAAGATGCTCTGATGTCTCATCTTGCTGCGCACACAGTGGACAGAGTAGCGACCCAACCTCTATATTTCTCCGGGCTACCGATGTGAGTGTTGGCAACCTTTCCACATCTGCTCTCCAAACTAAGAATGACACTTTTTTAGGAACCCATCTATTCCAAAAATGCTCAATCAAATTAGATTTTACCCGGTCCGCAATGACACAGTTCTTGGCTATTTCGAGCTTGAAAAAGGATGGGAACCAGGTCATTATTGGCTCGTCAACCAGCCAAGATTTGATGTTTGACTAAAGTTTTATAGAAGATGCAGGGAACAAGATATGATTACGGATCAATAGTTAAAACTTCCAAAAATGGCTACAACCTTAAAGCAAAGTTTGTCTAATCTTTAACAAGAATATGATATTGTAACAACATTGTAAGTTGTAACCTATATAGACCACAAGTTCACAACGATTCACTCGCATAACACAATTTAGAGTCCCGTATGTATCGCTGTTTTAATCAACAACAATCACCTAATAAATCATCAACGAGACTTAATAATATATCTAAGTTGCCGAATCCAAGAGTACATGATTCCTAATGCTCAATAAGACGAGATCAACATGAGGGGTAAAAATGGAAGTCTATCACCAAGAAAGAAAGGATGAAGAAACTGCCCCATTCCTCCAAGTACACCCACAAAACCAATCACGTAAACTTTTTCAATCCATTTAGTAACAAAACCATCATTTTTAGAGATGGAAGCTTTTTTCTTGAGTGATTCATTTGTCTCAGAAAATTGAGAAGAAAAGCCAACCCACATTATAGCCGTGTGTAAAAGAAGCAAGAGCACTTTAATTGGATATTCTCGAGCTTCATAGAGAAGAAGGAACAAGAAGTAGATGGAAACTGCAAAAAATACACAGTAAATTAATTTAAAAAACTTGCGAAACAAAATAGTTAGCAAAGTTTGAAGACCTATATACGGGCAAGATGAAAAAATGGAGTGCATCCTCGATGCTTTCTACTGCAACAAGCACAAATGGAATTAAGAAGTGAAGTGATGCCTTCTAACAGAAAGCCACACGAGTATGCATATGCCACCCATCTAATTATCATTTTTGGCTCAGGATTCTTCCAAGCCTTGACAAGACAAGGAAAATATATATAGCAAGTAGGACAACCACAAAGGTTACTGAAGGTGTGATCTGCATATCAAAATTAATTCATTTTATTCAAGTTTAGCCATTTACACATAGAACGTGCAGGGTTTCATTAAGGCACAATTAATACTGTAGGTAGTAAGGCAAAAGAAGAGGAGTCTCCAACTATCCCACTGGTGAATGGAGTTGGTACTTGAATATGGACTCCCAATATTGTAAGCACAAAAGCAAGCAACTTATCTGAGAGTATATAAAACACCCAGAAATTTGGAGCCCAATAAGCATGGCAAAGCCTTCTATCAAATGGAAACATACGTCTCAGAACTTGTCGTACCTGCAAATCATTGGTGAAGGTGGATCAGTTGGTTGGGTGACCATATGGGCCTAGTGTTCATATACAGACTATTCATAATTTTAGTTTTTATTGCTCAACTCTTTTGGACAGTGTTAGCATGAAAGGTGAGGTGTAAACCACTTGCATGATCAAACACAGGTTATGATAGCAATCGAAGAATCATTATATTTAACTTAGTCAAATACAGTCATAGAATGTAGAATCCTGTGCGCGAGCATACAAAGCATAATCTTCAGCATAAACAGGTCGCATACGAGGAATCGACACAATTTAAATATGTCAACATATAAGAAGGTAGTAACAATTCCAAAAATCAAAACTTCCCAACATATATGTATAAATTTATAATATGTAAAGTAAGAATTAGAAAATTTACTTGCCCATGGTATACAAATGGTCCATAGGCTGCAACAAAAACCCCAACAACCTCCACTCCCATTGTGACCAACTTACCAAAACCTTTTATAATCCTTCCACAACAGCAATGCTCCAACAAAAACACAAAATAAACTGGCCAGCCACAGCAAATAAATTCTTGAAACACAACAAAACCGCGAAAACAAAACCACCCATCAAGTCATTCCCGTTCTGCAGTTCCCCCAACGAAACCAACAAAAACCCCAAAGAAACCCATTGTACGGAAAATGCACCAAGTGAACAGACAAGCAATACCCATATCATATACCTCTTCTTCAACTCAAGGTTCTTAGTCAGCTTGTAATTTGAGTAAATCAATAGTGTGTCTGATGTTATTACATTGAGTCTCTGGAAGATGACAATCGAAGGAGCCTTGTAATTTAGGCC
Organism: Asclepias incarnata; assembly: GCA_025447715.1. Lineage (NCBI taxonomy): Eukaryota > Viridiplantae > Streptophyta > Magnoliopsida > Gentianales > Apocynaceae > Asclepias > Asclepias incarnata. Next base: position 9,646 of record JAOEHQ010008593.1, read on the forward strand.
ATTGTGGAGATCTGTTATGGTGGGGTCTACAAGAGAAGTGATAGAAAACACTCAAAATAAGCAAAGAAAGAAGGGTAATCAAGGGTCCATGGGCTGGTCTCATCTGTGTACCATTGAGATAAAGATAAGGTGTGGGTGAGGGCCAGACAGTTACAGTGGACCTCAAAATCAGTGCTATGATAGGCTGGGATGAGGAGAGATTTAAAAAACGTAGCGACCAGAGAGAACCATAAGAGGTCTTTGATGACGGGTGTATGTGGACTTTGGAGCTGGGTATGCTTTTCAATTTTCATGGCTTCCCTTTTCAGTACGTGGGTGTCAGCTGATGGTGTTGATGAGCATGTTAAGAAACAGATTAATAAAATGGTTGTTTTCCAAGTTAATATATTGCCATGGAAAATTATTTTCTCATCACTGACTCTTGTTCAACTTTGTGTCATCTCAACTGCAGTCCATTTGTTTTATGATCCTGTATCAATGTCGAATTTTTTTTTATTTTTAGTTCTTCTCTGTATTGTTTTTGTTCGAACTTCAACTACGATAAGGGTTGTAGTCACAATCAATATAGTTCTCTTTATTAGACAGAAAAGAACGGTATCGTCAAATTGGAGTAAGAAATACACCAAGGAATCCAAGCTATATGAAACTAGTTACCAAGTTGGATAATCCTAGCAGCCTACTTTGCATAATCCTAACAGCTTGTATTTGTTAATCTAACCAGGGAAATTTTTTCCCTTTTACCCAAAAAAAAACAGCTTGTATTTGTTATTTGAGCCAATCAGGTTAGGCAGGGTCTGGGATTGCTTATATTAAAGTGATTTACTGCTCAAAAAGTAACTACTACCGGCCACTAATCTTCTTATTTTGAAGTAATTATTTCAGAAACTGGAGAGAAAATTGTGAAACCGGAAAGAGATTAGAAACTGATCCGGTGAGAAAAACAGCTAGAAAATAGATTTAGCTTTTGGGCCTTTAAGCCTCTGGGCTTACATACAATGGACCAGATTGATAGGACCCCTGTCAACTACTTACCAAAATCCAAATCATCTCCAATCCAAATATGCAACTTTTTAAATTTTTATTGTTTTACTTTACTTATGTTTTAATGGAATTGTTACTCAAGTAAACAACAATGATTATGTAATACTACAGTTATCATGGACATAGCTACATGCACTTAAAAGGTTGCAGTTAAACTCGCCGAACAAAATTTTTCTCAGTAATTCTAGTGTAATTTTAATGTGAATTTCACGTAAATTGGTATTTGAACCCTTCGTACTTTATCCATAAGTCTTGATAATTTTAATAATAAACCCACTTGATATGAACTATGGCTCCCCCCCCTGACAACGATTAAAACGATACCAACATAATATTCGCACAGCTAAATAATTTCTCATGACTTTTCTTGACAGTATTCAATGGCTTTTAATGGTGTCTGGCAAGTTTTGATATCCTTGACCCTGGTGGTGTACGAGAGTTGAAAATAATGTTATGTTTCATATGTTTTCTTTAAAAAAAAATACAAGTTTTTAAACCCGTGTGTTTACACGAAAAGTATGAGATATTAATGTTGTAATTGTGAATGTATATACAAGATGTATGTGTTGGTATTTTATTTGTATTTTGTATTGTTATAAAAAGTTAAGTATTAAATGCATTTTATGAGGTTATTATAAGTCATTCAATCAAGAGTTATTTTTACTACATTATCATACTACAAATAATATTACCGGCGGTTCTATGTGATATACACATGTGTCCATGGACACACGTTGCATTGTCAAAAAGCTCAGAGACTATATGATATAATTGCTTATTTGCTATGGACCCATGTTATATTTACTTATGGACTAAGGTCAATATCTTATGAAGCATTTATGTTTGTTTATAGCCAAATTATTAATTTCTCTACAAGAAGCATTGGAGTATCAGACAAATAATCGATGAAGAGTTACAAAAGATTATCAAAAAGCTAACCTGTTGAACCTTATAGGTAGTGTTCTGCCCTAATATTTGTTTGTTTATTTTTTTGGGTTAATTATTCTAAATCTAAGTTAACATTAATCTTTGGGTTATTAGTGTCATAACAGGCAGTTGGAATTGTAAGTCTTCGCCTTTCAAATACAAGACCTTCCATCAGTGTTTTAAAAACCGTTCGAACCGGCCGGTCGGACCGGTTCGAACGGGTTCCGGAGGGTTACCCAGTTTTTTACAAGATTTGAATCGGTCGGTTTTTCAGTTTTGATCGGTTTTCTAATTTTTTGAAAATTTTTAAATAATTATTTTAATGAATTTGTGTATACTTTAATGTTATTTTTTGTTGTTTGTAAACTTTAAAACTTATATTTTATTATGAAATACCGATTTGGTATTATATATATTTGACTATTTTTGTTTGGATTGTAACAAGTTTAGTAACAATTTTATAAAATATAAATAAAAACAGCCAACTGGTTCAACCGGTTCGACCGGACGCGGAGAGATTTCCGGTTTACTCAAAAAACTGGTTTTTAAAACATTGTCTTCCATGGTGTTTCTTATATATTGATGTCTGTGAAGATCCGACCCGTCTCGTCCCTTTCCGCCTTTCTTATATGTTCAATTCATTGTCGACCCAGCTAAACCGGTCACATGTGCTTTCTTATTTTAGATCCGCCACTAACTACAATTATCGGCTTGTGTAGTTATCGTGAATATGTCCAATAGAATTATTGTACTACCATTACTGGATAGAGTAATTATTGTACATGTAAATATCTACGTCTATTTTAAGAAAACTATGGACTAAGTTAACACTATTGATAATACATGGCAACCGTTTAAAAAATGCAAGACATAGATTCTTAAACAGTTCGGCAAGAAGATAACACCCAAAAGCTAACAAAATCAATGCATAAGCTTTTGTCTTTCTTTCAACATTAAAAATACATCAATTTTTTAACAAAGACAAAAGAAAATCGACCAAATTTGAACATAACTCTTAGTGATATGTGATTAGTTAGAATCAAATTAAAAATTATAAATGCTTAAAAGTTGTTTATTTGATTCATATAAATTGTTTTTAATGGTAAAAGTATATGATTATAGGTTTATTGTGTATCAATAAGAAGATCTATTTATTGATGTAACTTTTTAAGAAATAAAAGCAAGTTTTCATGTAAATATGCCCCAAATTACTACAAGATGCTGAAAGTTGGGAAAAAGAAATACTGTAAAATATGTAACAATATTATAAATATAATAGATATTGCTTAGAAATGAAAATTAGAAGAAATTAAAATATTTTCTTTGAAAGTTATGGCATGTTGGAACTATGGATAAATGACAGATCATCATAATCTCATATATAGTTTTTTGACACATAAGAATTAATTAACATCTTAAATATGTGCAAAACTGGTAATTAACCAAATTGGAATGTGGCTGATCGTACGTGTTATTTGTAAAATTACAAAATACTAGTAGTATTCTCAATGATGATTACCATGTACATTTGTTATATACAAAGAAACATCAAATAAAAGCATTACGTGGTCGCGTGCATTGACTATTATTCAAGATTCAAAGGTACCACCCGACAAAAGCACGCACACACTAAACATAGAACTTGAAATTGGAATCAAAATTAAGTTGACAATCTGACATCTTAATTTCACTCTTATTTTGGTTTTTTACCATCTAATCTAAGTCTTTATATATAAATCCTCATAAACCCCTTAATTCATATCATCATTCACCAATACACACACACACACTACAAAATTCAAATGGCTACTTCCGTTAATGGAGTTTCGCTTATATTCGTTACATATATGTTTGTATGTACTGCTTCATTGTTAGTGTCTAGTGGTATGTCTCAATCAGTTCCGGGTATTTACATGTTTGGAGACTCACTGGTGGACGTCGGAAACAACAACCGTCTGCCTATTTCCCTTCTTAAGGCTAGTTTCCCTCACAACGGTATCGATTTTCCTACTGGAAAAGCTACAGGCCGATTCAGCAATGGAAAAAATGCTGCTGACTTTCTTGGTATGTTTTGCTTACTATTATATAATTAAGCCTAAGCCATGCATTCAATTATTCTGAAAATTAATTTATGTTTTTGACAACAAAATGTCACAATAAGTTTTTTGTTCAATTTTTTTTCCTCAAACGATAAATAATATTGACAAACGTACGTGTCCATGATGATGAGATTTAAACGTACTCACAACATCGGATGGGACATCTTTTATAGCGATGCAGCTTTATTAGTTTATACTTCAAGTCTTCAACTATATAAAGTTTCTATTCATTTAGTAATTAATGTCTTGTGTACGTGATTTGGCAGCCGAAAAGGTAGGATTGCCGACAGGGCCGCCATATCTATCATTGTTGTCAATAGGGAGAAAGTTGGGCAAAGCTCCGGTCACCGGAGTCAGTTTTGCATCAGGAGGTGCCGGTATCCTTAACGAAACTAATAAACTATTTGTAAGAACACATAAATCTCGAGATTGACATGGTTTCAATTAAAACCTTTCTTTCTTAGAAAATAGAATAGAATGTGTCTGGCTTGAAAATATGACATTCAGACCTTAGATACATATGATATGATCATGCTTTAGCTCCTAAATGAGCTATATGTTTTTGTTTGAACTCTAAACATCTGGTTAATAATGACATAATGTTACTAAATGCAGAAACAAACAATTTCATTGACGCAACAAGTGGAGTACTACTCTTTGGTTCATGACCAACTGGTTCAACAAATGGGTTCAACTCGTGCCCGAGCCCACTTGACCAAATCCTTATTTATGATTGTGATCGGAAGCAATGATCTCTTTGCCTATTTCAAAAAAGACTCCCAAGTCTCAAAGCAATACACCCCAAAACAATATGTTGATCGCATGGCATCCACCCTTGACCAACTCATGAAGGTACTAGTTTATATATATGAATTAATTATGAAACATTATATATAGCCAAGACTATATATTTATTTTATAATAATTAAAAAAAATAGACATGTAAGGACGAATGGTTATGACAATAATAAATTACTAAGCTTTTGAGAAATGTTAAATACTATATGCTTTAAATAGACTAATATTGTATCTATATACCTTTTTTGGCATTTTGCTTACAATATTCTAAAAAAACAACAGTATTGTTTTATTTAATTGTATGATTATATTGATTTGACTTTATAGAGATTGCATGGTTTTGGAGCACGTAAATTTGTGGTAGCCGGGGTTGGAATGACTGGTTGTTGCCCGGCGTTTAGGAAGCAAAACCCTGCTAATGAATGCAATGCAGACTCAAATTATTGGGCTACAAAGTACAACGATGGTCTGAAGATTTTGCTAAAGAAGTTGAAGTTAGAATCATCCGATATCAACTATTCGTACTTTGATATTTATGCTGCCATGAGTGATCTCATCAAAAATCCTCAAACTTACGGTACTAATCACCTAATCTTCTAATTAATGATCGAGTGGTTTCATCATATCGAAAACAATGGAGTATTTGTTATTTGGGTTTTTTGAATACATAGCTTAATTATGGGTATTGATTTCGATGATCATTTAATTAGGAATTACGGAGATTAAAGAAGCTTGTTGTGGACTTGGAAAGCTGAAAGCCGACATCCCCTGCACCCCTGTTTCAAGCTATTGCTCCAACAGAAGCGACTATCTTTTCTGGGATCTCTATCATCCAACGGAAATCGTGTCCAAAACATTTGCTGACCTTCTGTACAATGGATCAAAACAAGTTGCTCTTCCAATGAATGTTGGACAACTTGTTCGTTTGTAGTACGGGACATTAAATTAAAAGAGATACTATACACGTACATGTATTCACAATTTATTTTTTTATTTTGGCGACAATGTATCAAAATTACTAGTATGCACGAATGTACCAAATGTTAACATTCTTCAATTCATTATTATTTCTATTTCACGTAGTCTTTGATTACTACTGTAGTTTATTGGTTTGAATTTTCAATCAGCGCTTACTGTAAAAATTCATTTTGTGAAACCCGTTGTACTAAACATGCAGATGATCAACATAAATGATCAATACCTTTGTTCAACTCGAGCCTTTTAGTCAACATGTAAAGTGAGACGGACCAATCATATTAGAATATGTTTTCTCTGTACTTTGTATGGTAGACATGAGTTTATACGAATTTGTATATAAATGATTTGTTGCCCTAACATTTCTCTGCTTTTAAAGCTAGTTTAATCACTTTAAATCATTTAGTGCATATATAATAATATAAAATATAAAGATAATTACTCCTTTTGTCTCATTTTAAATGTCTTAGTTTTATTATTTAAGTCTTTTACTTTCAATTTTGACTGTAAATAAATCTATTTGTGTTATATAACACTGAATATAAAATATAAGAATGAATTGAGTTTAAATGTACTTTTCATTGATATAATTTTCATTAAGTATTATATAATAAAAACAAAAATATTTTTGGTCAAATTCGAAAGAAAAAGACTTAGAAAGTCAAACTAGGACATTTAAAATAAAATGGAGGGAGTACATTTAACTAGAAGTGTGTCCATGCAATGCATGATAGCCGAATGTGTTTCAAGTTGTTTTGTTAGGACACACATCTAAAAGTTTGGGTGTAACAACGTCCAACGTCTACGATAGTTATGTAAGAAAGAGTTATAGTGGTGTTATGCAAGAAAGTTGAATTTTAGTTTTATTTTTTTTTATATTTATTGCTATGTTGACTTTTTAATTTATAGTAATATATTAAATTTACGTTTTAATTAATTTGAATTTGTGTTAGCTAATTGATTTTACATTAAATTTATTAAAATATTAAATATATGGGTAAAATAATAAAATTCGTGTACTTAAAAATTCAAATTTTAAAACACCAATCAATTAGTCTTTTTTATTTTATGACATATTTGTTATTCTTATATAATGGTATTTTAAAGCATTTCTCTTCACAAGTTTAACAATATTAAGGAAATTTCTAAAAGTATTTTCGAGTTTAAGGCATTGGTGAAAAATTTGAATATCAAGCATGCATATTGGCTAAGGTACATAAACATTTTAATGTTAGTTAATCTACATACACTTTTAATCTTTATGTCTGTTTGGCAAGGGGCTTTTAGGAGCTTAAAGCCCCGAGCTTTTAAAAATAAGCCCCATAAAAAAAAACCTGTTTGAATGTGGGATTGTGAAAAGAAGCCCCAGCCCCAAAAAGTCCCAAAAGATCAATAAAAGCTTGGGTGAGGAGAGTTGAAAAAAAAGCCCCAGCCCCTAGCCCCAACACCAAGCTCCAGCCCCAGCCCC